>JAOTOM010004302.1:95000-261411 GCA_034440615.1 Ashinkailepas kermadecensis | reverse complement strand
AGACATAGTCACACTACCGCACATGTAGTGACTATCAGACAGAACGTGGGCACAGTCACACTACCGCACATGTAGTGACTATCAGACAGAACATAGACATAGTCACACTACCGCACATGTAGTGACTATCTCAAAACATTCTGCAATCTTAAACAGACATGACATCAAGTGCTGCGTAACCTCCATCTCCGCCAACAACTGCGAGACGAGCTTGAAGCGACAGACAGGGTCCAGTCGTCAGAGCGGGGCAGAGGAGTGTAGAAGATACCGTGTGTGTGTGCAGCAGGGTGTATGTAGGACAACATCACGATGCTAGGGTTGAGTCATGAGAGCGGGACAGAGGAGTACAGGACGTGCCGTGTGTGTGTGCAGCAGGGTGTATGTAAGACAAACATCACGATGTTAGGGTTGAGTCATGAGAGCGGGACAGAGGAGTATAGGAGGTGCCGTGTGTGTGCGCAGCAGGGTGTATGTAAGACAAACATCACGATGTTAGGGTTGAGTCATGAGAGCAAGAGAAGGATAGGGGGGGGTGTGTGTGTGTGGAGGAGGGTGTATGTAAGACAAACATCACGATGTATTAGGGTTGAGTCATGAGAGCGGGACAGAGGAGAGGTGCCGTGTGTGTGTGCGAAAGCAGGGTGTATGTAAGACAAACATCACGATGTTAGGGTTGAGTCATTAGAGCGGGACAGAGGAGTATAGGAGGTGCCGTGTGTGTGCGAAGCAGGGTGTATGTAAGACAAACATCACGATGTTAGGGTTGAGTCATAAGAGCGGGACAGAGGAGTGTAGGAGGTGCCGTGTGTGTGTGAAGCAGGGTGTATGTAAGACAAACATCACGATGTTAGGGTTGAGTCATCAGAGCGGGATAGAGGAGTATAGGAGGTGCCGTGTGTGTGTGAAGCAGGGTATATGTAAGACAAACATCACGATGTTAGGGTTGAGTCATCAGAGCGGGATAGAGGAGTTTAGGAGGTGCCGTGTGTGTGTGAAGCAGGGTGTATGTAAGACAAACATCACGATGTTAGGGTTGAGTCATGAGAGCGGGACAGAGGAGTAGGAGGTGCCGTGTGTGTGTGAAGCAGGGTGTATGTAAGACAAACATCACGATGTTAGGGTTGAGTCATCAGAGCGGGATAGAGGAGTATAGGAGGTGCCGTGTGTGTGTGAAGCAGGGTGTATGTAAGACAAACATCACGATGTTAGGGTTGAGTCATCAGAGCGGGATAGAGGAGTATAGGAGGTGCCGTGTGTGTGTGAAGCAGGGTGTATGTAAGACAAACATCACGATGTTAGGGTTGAGTCATGAGAGCGGGACAGAGGAGTGTAGGAGGTGCCGTGTGTGTGTGAAGCAGGGTGTATGTAAGACAAACATCACGATGTTAGGGTTGAGTCATCAGAGCGGGATGGAGGGTGTATGTAAGACAAACATCACGATGTTAGGGTTGAGTCATCAGAGCGGGATAGAGGAGTATAGGAGGTGCCGTGTGTGTGTGCAGCAGGGTGTATGTAAGACAAACATCACGATGTTAGGGTTGAGTCATGAGAGCGGGACAGAGGAGTATAGGAGGTGCCGTGTGTGTGTGAAGCAGGGTGTATGTAAGACAAACATCACGATGTTAGGGTTGAGTCATCAGAGCGGGATAGAGGAGTATAGGAGGTGCCGTGTGTGTGTGAAGCAGGGTGTATGTAAGACAAACATCACGATGTTAGGGTTGAGTCATCAGAGCGGGATAGAGGAGTGTAGGAGGTGCCGTGTGTGTGTGAAGCAGGGTGTATGTAAGACAAACATCACGATGTTAGGGTTGAGTCATCAGAGCGGGATAGAGGAGTATAGGAGGTGCCGTGTGTGTGTGAAGCAGGGTGTATGTAAGACAAACATCACGATGTTAGGGTTGAGTCATGAGAGCGGGACAGAGGAGTGTAGGAGGTGCCGTGTGTGTGTGAAGCAGGGTATATGTAAGACAAACATCACGATGTTAGGGTTGAGTCATCAGAGCGGGATGGATGAGTGTAGGAGGTGGCGTGTGTGTGTGAAGCAGGGTGTATGTAAGACACGCGTCATGACGTGACGTCTCTGTTTGTGTCCGCTAGCCTTCTAGTCTCTGAGAATCACGCAGACTGGAGGGGTGGGAGGATTCGGCCCACCACTACGATCTCCGAATCCGCTCAAGCCAGAGAGCATGCTCAGGGAAGATGCGATTCACGAAGGCTACTGGGTATGCAGTGACGCATCCGTGATTTTCCTGAGGTGTGGGGCGGAGACCAAAACGGCAAAAAATAAAGAAAGCCTTCGGCGCGCGAAGCGCGCCGTAAATTTACATGTTTTCGTTGTGGGAATCTAACAATTTATCGCTTGATCTAGTGTATTTTTCGTTGCTAGGGAGGGAGAGGGAGGGCTGTGCCTCTGCTTTTATGCAATTCTCATCACCCGAACGTAATTCTTCAAGGTCAAATGAGGTCAGATTTGTTGAACATAGGCCTTTTATTGTCGCATTGCCGAAACACTGACGGTAGCTAGCTTGAGCTAAGTGGGATGACGGCAAGCTCATACTGAGGTTGATAAATTTGTAGGTACATACCTTTGTGCAAATCCTCACTGGCCTGACATAATTCCAGACGTGTTCCACGCGCTCTCCGAGGCGTTCGGCGCCGACGCGGTGGTCGGGAGGGGTCGTCGGGAGGGGTGGGGAGGAAGAAAACACGTTTTGACTGTGGGAAAAAGCATAAATCGCACGTCTTCATTGGTTTTTATATTTCATGATTCACCTTCTTCCGTTTCTACGTGTTCTATTTGTTTATTGTCCCTTCTCGCCTCCGAGACCACACTATTGCAGACCGGATCATATCGCAAGCAACGACAAAATGCATGACTAGTGCTTGCGCTATCAGTCACTCGAAGAGAAGTCTGTGACTCAATCACACCACTGTGTGATCGAGGATACTGATGATTAGCTCGGTGTTGAATTTCGCAAGACTAGCTCCAGAAATGAAACACCGAGCGCCACTGGAATCACGTCCGCGGTTGGTCGGAGCTGGCTGTGGGTCGCTGGTCGGAGAGGGCCGCCGGTCGCTGGTCGGAGAGGGCCGCCGGTCGCTGGGCGGAAATGGCCGCCGGTCGCTGGGCGGAGAGGGCCGACGGTCGCTGGTCGGAGAGGGCCGACGGTCGCTGGTCGGAGAGGGCCGCCGGTCGCTGGTCGGAGAGGGCCGCCGGTCGCTGGTCGGAGAGGGCCGCCGGTCGCTGGTCGGAGAGGGCCGCCGGTTGCTGGTCGGAGAGGGCCGACGGTCGCTGGTCGGCGAGGGCCGCCGGTTGCTGGTCGGAGAGGGCCGACGGTCGCTGGTCGGCGAGGGCACATCTCGCCAATCTCTGCCAGTACGAGGGTTAAAGACGGGTCGAAACTGAGCTACCGATACTTGGATCCCATAACTTCGCTCTGAGTACTGTTTGCCCTGTTCGATATTCCCTTGCAAACGTCGGGGTACCGAGCCCTGTGTACTGCAAAGTTTACTTTAGTCCGCTTGAGGACCACTACCATTTCTCAGATCCACTCTTGATAGTCAAAATTTCGTGGGTACAAATTATGTTCTGTGTGTCGGGTGGCCAAGTGAGGTAACCTCCTTGGACAGCAGCGATGTCGAAGTCGCAAGGCTAAACCCACGTGGGCTTAGGGCCGCTACTTGGTGAACACACGGCTAAGACTGCGACTAGCCTTGCTTCTTGGTAATATTCCTGACGAGCGATCCTCTCACTATTTTGGACAGATCGGTTGATTTTTATGGCGACGATGATGAAAGGATTGGGTTCACTTTTTGGTAGAGACGAGAAGATGTCGGACAGATACCTTGTCTGGTTAAAACGACAATGAATAATGTACACGTCAAAAATGTAGTTTAAACTTCACACTTCGGCATGAAAAGCTGAGCAGTCCCGCCAAAGTATGACTCTTACTACACCCCATGTGTATTAGCTCCGATCCTTAATCATTAGGGTGCATGAGAAGGCGGTTGATTCGAGGATATTGAACTAGAAATATAAGAAAATTAAATGTAGCAAATTTGTGGGACGACCAAGGTCTATATTCTCATATGTGTTACTCTAACCCAGGGGACCCAGGCATTGAGCGTAAGGAGTGACAAGAAATAAGATGACCCCACTCTCCACGCTCAAAGAACGGGTGGGGGTGGGGGGGGGGGGGGAATGCAAGGGATACAAATATGATTCGATTGCACCTGACCTACTCTAACAAATGACATTCGTGTTGTGTCCTGGGGCATCTTTGAGTTGGCTGTCCTGACCTATGACTAGCTAGCCAAGGGAAGCCCCACATTAACACATCCTGTGATAATGCGTGTAGCCAAATAGGGCATGCTGTTGCACGATAAATGGGGTCGATATGAAAACAATGAGATGGGCTTGAGTAGAGCGGGAGGTGAGTCCACAATCCAATGTAGTAGCTGACCCAAGGCCATTTGACCATGACATCCCAAACTGAATTCAACCATGATTTCGAGATTGCATCGAAAAAAATAACACATTTTTTAAAATCCTCGCCCAACTGGGAGGGGGGGGGGGGGGGGCATTCGCACTGTTTTTTTCGCGATGGCGGAAAAACGGCGGGGACACCTCTTCCCACATCAATGTTGCATGCGTTAGAATACATCGGAGTCAGATCATGTAAGGTCACTGGTCAACATTGAGGTCAACTCTGAAATAAATATTTTGCCGCACATCCACGAGTAGAGATATTCACGTAGAACTTCCCAAGAGTACTTTTACCGTGATTAAGCTTTTATGTCTAAAATCACAAATTCCGGTCAAAGTGTACTCTGTGTGGTCAAGTGGACTTAGCCTCTCATTTCATAGCCAAGTTGTATAGCCAAGTTGACTGAACGTCCCATTTCCAGATATGGTCTACCCATCTCAGTATGCTTCTTTCTATTCGGAGACAATATTTTGTCCTGAAGTTTGTAAAACTCGAAATTCCAAAAGCTTCCAAGTTCCATTTTGCTAAATAACAGTTCGATGCGCCTTATCTCCTGATTGCAAAGCATTTCATTTCCCAAGTCTTCCAAAAATGAACCCCAAAGGCATAAAGTCATCTGTAACGTCATAAGCCCCAGGAGTGAAATCGACATGGCCTATCTGACGATACCTCTAGTTTTTTTTCTGGGTGTCATAGATTCTGAGATTCTGTGGGGAGCAGAAATTCGCCCCCTCTCTCTCCCGACTGGGTGAAGGACGATCTGAGAACCTGCCAGGCGCGGGTTTAGAGCGATCCATCTTCATGTATATCTGGTACCTAAAGTCATGTCTTTCCCAACTATTTGATACACTTGTCCATTTTCAGTTGCCTAAGATCACATGTACTGCAGTCCAAGTAGCGTTTAGCCCCCTCCAAACTGGACAGCTGAAAGTAGGTGGCAACTGAAAGTTCCGCGAACCCCTCTCTTAATTCTCCTCGCATTGCTACCAATAGATTGAGCTTATGTGGGTAGGTACAGTAAAACACGAACTACCACCCATCGATCCACTCGACTGCGAGTTATGTTTGCTGGAGAGTAACCAAGGCGACGACACCTTGACTTGACCAGTAATGCTATGGGTCTGCCTCCGTGGTTTGCTCCCAACAAAGAGTGCAGCAGTTTTGAACAGCTTGGAGCTGCTCAGTACAGACGGGCGTTGGAACATGTCTGGAGCAGTTTGGAGTAGAAATCAGCTGTCCGTCCCCAGTTCGCGGTTAGGCATCTGACGCAGACGTTTTAAATTTACGCTGTATCACAGTATGCCGTATTCTATGGAAAGAACCGGTCACTGCGGGAGTGAGATAATTTTAGATTATTGTGTAGCATAATATAATTAGTTTCTTAGCATTGAAACGGAATGGAACTGAACTTTGGCAACCAATTATTCCTTGTAACACTATGCAAATTGGTCATTGCGGGAGTAGGATAAATTTAGATTATTGTGTAGCATAATATAATTAGTTTTTTACCATTGGGACGGAACGGAACTGAACCTTGGCAACTACTTTGGTTCGGAACGTTGAATTGCACCTGTGCACTTCCCTTCCTACGAAATACTATGCCTTAATACAAATAGGAACGTTCATACAAAAATAGGAGCCTTCGCGCAAGATATCAGTGCATTATTGCACGAAACGAAAATGTAGCCACGACAGATTATGGAATCATGTTTTAGCATATTTGCTCTGATGACCCCGCTTACGGTCCACATAAACCTCTTCAAATACGCGGTTTTAAAATTTAGCAAATTCGAGGCAGGAGCACGGCACTTCCCACACGTATCATCAGCGCCACATCTGTGCTAATCCAAGTTGCTCCCAGCTGCCCTTGCTCTCGGTCATGGTGAGCTGGAGCAGATTGAAGCCACTCCAGTCTGCTCCGAAAACGCACGGGAACACGGAGCTGCTACTCCAGGTTGCTCGGAGCGGCTCGAAGCAGGGTCAGGAACGGACCCTACGTTTCACCGAAAATACGGCCCAAAAATATCTGTGTCGGAGTATTCGCGCGCGGAGATCATTATCATTCCACACACCATGGAATGGAACTGTCACTCTAAATTAGAGGCATGATGCCGGATAATTTATCTACCGTTTCGATGCGCTCCACCGTGCCCAGCTCTCTCATTGTGACATTCTCATTCTTTAGCAAGATTGATGGCAGACTTGGAAGCTATGCTGCATTTAATTTGCCGTTGCCCGTCTATTTGTGCCGGGACATTAACCCGTTGCACTGCTAATAGACGACGCGGCAACTTCAAACGCATTTCAATCAGCCAAACAGCAATCGCGGACGCCCACTCCCGGCACTCATAACTCTGGCCAATCATGCGCGCCACCAGAACAAACATGGCGCCGCCCCAGCCAATCGGCTGGCCGACTGCGGCCGCCGGCGGCGCTGATTGGCGTATCGCCTCGCCACGTCTCATCGGGCGCGGCGGCCCCGGCGGGCCGGGCGGCCAATTTGGCCCGGCTGGTGCCAGCGGCGTGACTGCGGGCGTGAGTGCGAGCGACGGGACGCGTCCGGCCCGTGACCTGGTGCACCGCACCGTGGGAGAGAGAGAGAGGGACTGTGACCGTGTCGCGGGCCGCAGGGCATGACCCAGTTCAAGGACAAGGCGGCCGGCGAGCTGGTGACGGGCTTCTCCTTCCCGGGGGACTCGGCCATCTGTGGCATGGGTGAGTACGAGCGCCGAGCATGGCCGGTGCCTCGGGTCGTGTTGATGGACTTGTCTCTACTTTGCCTGTGAATCGCGTGTGAATGTTGCGTGTTATGAGTATTTGACACGTCAGTGGTGCTCTCCCTGTGCAGCATCCTCAGTCACCTTACAGATAGCGAAATCTGTGAGTGTTTTCTGTGGGTGGAGGGGGATTGAGACAGCAGAGTAGGACGTGATCCTTGTAATATTTCGAAACCACACGTCATAATGTCACAAGGTCACAAGGTCTCTTTCCCGACAGCACGTCATAATTTGTTTCATCGATGATCGTATATTTCTGCTAAGAAATATCACAAGTTCGAGATTAAACTTGGGTCAACATTGTTGAGTATGGCGAGGATGCCTGCAAATGCGTCCGCTGTATTACATTATTACAGGCAACATAATATAACCACCTGCGTTTGTCTTCGAGGGTTTTGTGGTGTCGAGACCGTTTGTAGCGCACGTTTTGGCATGAATTAAAACGGCCGGTGGAGGTCTCAATCTTGTTGTCACCGTGATACCGATGTAGAATGTGTAACTCGGGGCACGGGTCAGTAGGGAGGGAAACGTTCTATCCTCCCACCAAAATTAGTATGGCTCATGGTTTCTTCATTCCTGAAACAGCTGTATGAGAATATCCTTCGCGTCCACATTTCAAGTCTTGGGTGTTGTTTCAATGTTCACTTGTTCAATGTTCAAGCTGTTCACTCCAACTAGATCCGTCCAAAACCATTGTCCCAGAAGGCTCTCACGAAGTTCTGGTGCGTCCCCATCGCTACCACAACAAGACGCTTCAAATATGTCAATGATTTGCAGTCGTGTCAGCCCAGGAGGTTATGATCTGGGCTTTTATGGAGTACTTCACCTCTCCACTTTGTGAAAGTAGAAGAACACAACATGACGAAGATGGGAAAATCTAATCTACATAACCTAACAGTGTTGTCCTAAGACCAGCTTCGCCTTGCCTGTCCCTTAGGCTTTGAGATGATGTACCTTAATATGTGTGGGAGATGACATTCTCCATGAATGTCCAATATTTCCTATGTATCCACATCAGGTGTTCATTGTCACCTATTAAGATCACATTAACCTTACAATTAATTAGCTAAATAATTCCAATTGAATATTAATTATCTACATCTTACAATTATATTTATACGTAGGCCATAGCAAAACTGAATATTCATGCTGGGCTTGTGTTCATTTGTGGAAGTAAGTGTGTGGTACGAGTTGACTTATGATACAAGTATGCTATTGTTAACCAGACAAAAACCTACCTATACATCCAGTTCTTCTTCTTCGCTTGCACGCAACATAAGGCAGCTTCGTCTTATCAGTGATCCTGGCTCCATTGGATTGCCTTTGCGTCATCAATGTAAATGACAGCATATCGGGAAAAGTTGGGTCATGCAGACTCAGCTTGTCCAGTTGCATCGAAAATGATGACCATGACCATACCTGGGTGTCGATTGACATGCTCTCGGGAAGACCTTGACCCCTCCCACCAATGTTGGCTTGTCCCCAATAACTATATTTTATGTAATGGGCCCCGATTGGGAGCCCCAATCGATTTCGACCCTACCAACTGGAAGTGATTGGAACGAAACCCAGACGACCGCTCCACTTTTTTAGGTACGATATCCTCGTCGTTTATCTTATGACATGGAGCGCATAAAAAATGCACACATGCATATATATATATATATATATATGTATATATACATTTATAAATACATTTATATATATATATATATATATATATATATATATATATATATATATATATATATATATATATATATATATATATATATATATATATATATATATATATATATATATATATATATATATATATATATATATGTATATATATATATATATATATATATATATATATATATATATATATATATATATATATATATATATATATATATATATATATATATATATTTATATATATATATATATATATATATATATATATATATATATATATATATATATATATATATATATATATATATATATATACGTATATCTGCATTATGGTGTTTCTGGCAGGCTAGATCATAATAGACCTGTAATTTAACGTGGGTTTTTTTTTCTCAAGTTATTGTATGGTATGTTCAATTGCATTCTTCAAGCAAGTACCGTGCTGCCACCAGGACTAAGAACCTATTTTAACAACTAATATTTCCTTTTACTTGCATGTAACACCAGGAAGCTTAACTTTACTATTCAGGCCTGGGTGAATTGGTTTGGTTTGACATCATCAATTCAAATGGTAGCATTATGGGAGAAGTTGCGTGTTCATGGAGATCCAACTTTTCTACTTTTGCACAAAATGATGACCCATACACATACGAATGCACACAGACCTAGATCTACATTCTAGGTCAATCTACAGGAATATGTGCCCTTAGTTTCAAAAGCAGGGATACACCTACGGGCGGTGCCGGCTGGGTTGGAGTGGAGGCCGATTGTGACCTCATTTGACCCTGAAGACATTGACCTAGGGTCATGAAATATATACTGCAGCGAGTTTACTACAGTCGTAATTTCTCCAAATTGTGTGCTTCTAGTTTCAGTAGTTTCAGAGATCTTAGGGGGCCGACCCCCCCCCCCGTGAACGTTGTGTGAGAGGCATGTTGACCGGGGATCTTCTGCACTTCCTACGGTAGCGTTGCTCGCACTCGAAATGTAACGGAATGTGGTGCGTACGGAATCGGGCTGTGGGCTGTTGAAATAAACAACTGGATATGGATGCAATGTTTTCATGGCGTCACCAACCCTCGTTGTGAGGCAGGTGTATGACCACTTTGATTCAAGGATACCAAAAGTTGAAAGCCGGCAGAAAGTGAGAAGTTTTACTGCAGGGCAGTGTGAAGCTATCATGGAACCATCTCAGTGGCTCCAGTTCATCAGCATCCCTTTCAATTGATTCTGGGACAGGGGCGGATACAAGGGGCGCTGGATGCATGTGACCCAGTATCCCCTCAGGTTTTCGGCCAGAGTTGCGCATTGAAGGAAGTCTGACCTTCAGTGCGCTTGAAAGCACCTCTCATTTGTTCAGTCAGAAGCACCCCTTCAGAGACAAAGTTCCACGATGACAATTCCAGATGGTCCAATTTGACATTCATTGCATGAGTAGGCTTTAATTGAGTATTTCCGCTCCTTACTTTCATAGACAAATATTAGTACATCAAGCAACTTATATGATAGTGTAAAATAATATAAAGCGCAACATTAACCAACAGCCCTGACCGTTAACGACTGTGTGATCGGGTTAGAAATGCAGCGACACTGGGATTCGAACCCACCGCCACCGGCCAGGGAAATGGACGCCTTAACCAACTGCGCCAATCGCCGACGTGGCGTTGATCGGAATACGTGATGTAGAGCATGCCGACTGGAGAGATCTTTATTGCCTCTCTGATTTCCGACGAAGTCGGGTATGCTCATTACGCACCACCTAAAAAGGCATTTCAATTACATGTGAAGCATAACATGGCTGTATACTCGAACCCTGACGTATTTTCTGTCTTTAATAGAAACGAAACACTACAGGACATAGCATACTACCACGCAATACGATATTTGTCATCAGGTACCATAAGTATACCTGGTTATTTCAGTAGCTATAGCATTCTCCTCAATCCCTGATGTGCAAATGATCACATTCACGCAAAGTAGGTAAGTGGAATTTTGCCTAAGTTGAAGTTGTTGACACGCAGATGAGTGGCTCTTTCGCTGTAAAGTGTGCCAAGTGTGATCCCCTGAGGGATCCAATGTGCAGTTGCCCGCCCAAAGTGGTTTAACTTTTAATGGGAAATTAACATCAATCAGCGGATTTTACGAAGTTCAGACGCATTAGAAACAAGTGTTTTTAGACGGCTCTTGCTATCGCTTGGCGCCACCGCTGAGACCGGTCAGCAGGTCGGCCACTACCTGGAGCAGCTTCCCAGATATTTATCAGGTTTCTCATCTGGAGAGCACATGGTTCGGTGAATGGCTCAGAATGACCAAATGACGAAGCACACAACACTCGAAAGTCAATCTGTGCTGAGTGCGAGTAAGTATTTTTTTTAAGATCAACATCCATCGATCGTCATTTTGTGTGATAGAAAAAACATCATTTTATTCCGTTTTTGAATTGTTTCAATTAGCCGGATCGGCTGCGTATGCTATGCGTTATCTAGCTGTTTTATTTGGTATCTATCAGCTCCTTAAACTCTAGGTAACAATATCCAGTAGGTTGCAATGCCTTGAGCCTCTCACAGTTGGTGCAGGGGTGCAAAAAACTGATTTTGTGTCTCCGACGGAATTTAAGGTGGTCAAGTTTGTCACATGTACTATTTTCACGTAATTAACTACTCAGTGGCTCCTGCAGCTTACGGCACAGCAGCGGGGTGGCAAGCGTTTTTGTATGACCTACTTTGAATAAGACCTATATCGATATGAGGGGAGGGCGGCGGATTCCTGTTATGTTTTTTGCCTGCCTTTCCACAACCTGTTGTGACCGAAACGTGAAACACTGTGGCTTTTCTTAACTTTCTCTTTTCTACTTAATGGCAAAAATCATTGCTTCGTAACTATGTCAGAGGCGACTTCAGGGGCGCTTATTGAGAAGCACCTCCGACATATATCTTCGAAGACTTAGGAACAGCACATGCATATGGATATTTCCCTGGTGTTTCTGTTCAAGTGAGTATAATTCGGAATTTAACTGCTCATGCTACTTTCCCCATCTACAGAAATGCTTGATTAGAACCTTGCCATGTCAGGTACTGACACGGGTTATGAATCATCGGCTACATGTAACCGGTTTTATTAAAGCATCATCATCTACCGTCGGAAAGTTGGAAGTGTATTCGCGAGAAGAAAAACACGGTAATAATGCATCGCAAGGAGTGGCGCAGTCAGAACCCTCTCAATGGCGGATCTAGGAAGTATCCGACCCTACCCGACCCTATCTGACTCTATCCAACCCCGTCCCGATCCCGGTATGGAAGGGAGGAAGTTGGCGGCTCGTATGCGATTATTTCGTGCATGCACTGGGTTAATTCGTTTGCTGAAATTTCGTTAATTCGTAACGCAAATTCGTTAATTCGTAATGCTGAAAATATGAGGGGAAGCATTGAATAAACGAAAAGATTTTGATGCACCGCATTCATGAACACAGTTGAGTGCAAAGGTCACACGAATTGCCCCAGAATTGAACAAACACACGTGACGAGCCACGAGGTCAGCAGGCCTTGGTGCGGCCCGACAGACACCACATCGTAGCAGCTCCTGGAATTGGCGGCCACGTGGGATTGTTTACCGAGATGTGGCAATTGCAGGCAACCCAGGGCATGATCATAAAGCCACACGGCGTCCAATGGACGGGGAGACCAGAGACAGAGGACTGGGCAGCGTCAGTCTGGAGTGTTGGCTGGGTCCTGCCACCAGAGACTGGGCAGCGTCAGTCTGGAGAGTTGGCTGGGTCCTGCCACCAGAGACAGACAACTGGGCAGCGTCAGTCTGGAGTGTTGGCTGGGTCCTACCACCAGAGACAGACAACTGGACAGCGTCAGTCTGGAGAGTTGGCTGGGTCCTGCCACCAGAGACAGACAACTGGACAGCGTCAGTCTGGAGTGTTGGCTGGGTCCTGCCACCACCAGAGACAGAGGACTGAGCAGCGTCAGTCTGGAGAGTTGGCTGGGTCCTGCCACCACCAGAGACAGACAACTGAACAGCGTCAGTCTGGAGTGTTGGCTGGGTCCTACCACCAGAGACAGACAACTGGACAGCGTCAGTCTGGAGAGTTGGCTGGGTCCTGCCACCAGAGACAGACAACTGGACAGCGTCAGTCTGGAGAGTTGGCTGGGTCCTGCCACCACCAGAGACAGACAACTGGACAGCGTCAGTCTGGAGAGTTGGCTGGGTCCTGCCACCAGAGACAGACAACTGGACAGCGTCAGTCTGGAGAGTTGGCTGGGTCCTGCCACCAGAGACAGACAACTGGACAGCGTCAGTCTGGAGAGTTGGCTGGGTCCTACCACCAGAGACAGACAACTGGGCAGCGTCTGTCTGGAGAGTTGGCTGGGTCCTGCCACCAGAGACAGACAACTGGACAGCGTCAGTCTGGAGTGTTGGCTGGGTCCTGCCACCACCAGAGACAGACAACTGGACAGCGGCAGTCTGGAGTGTTGGCTGGGTCCTACCACCAGAGACAGACAACTGGACAGCGTCAGTCTGGAGAGTTGGCTGGGTCCTGCCACCACCAGAGACAGACAACTGGACAGCGTCAGTCTGGAGAGTTGGCTGGGTCCTGCCACCACCAGAGACAGACAACTGGACAGCGTAGCAGCTCCTGGAATTGGCGGCCACGTGGGATTGTTTACCGAGATGTGGCAATTGCAGGCAACCCAGGGCATGACCATAAAGCCACACGGCGTCCAACGGACGGGGAGACCAGAGACAGAGGACTGGGCAGCGTCAGTCTGGAGTGTTGGCTGGGTCCTGCCACCAGAGACAGACAACTGGACAGCGGCAGTCTGGAGAGTTGGCTGGGTCCTGCCACCAGAGACAGACAACTGGACAGCGTCAGTCTGGAGTGTTGGCTGGGTCCTGCCACCACCAGAGACAGACAACTGGACAGCGTCAGTCTGGAGAGTTGGCTGGGTCCTGCCACCAGAGACAGACAACTGGACAGCGTCAGTCTGGAGTGTTGGCTGGGTCCTGCCACCACCAGAGACAGAGGACTGAGCAGCGTCAGTCTGGAGAGTTGGCTGGGTCCTGCCACCAGAGACAGACAACTGGACAGCGGCAGTCTGGAGTGTTGGCTGGGTCCTGCCACCAGAGACAGACAACTGGACAGCGGCAGTCTGGAGAGTTGGCTGGGTCCTGCCACCAGAGACAGACAACTGGACAGCGTCAGTCTGGAGTGTTGGCTGGGTCCTGCCACCACCAGAGACAGACAACTGGACAGCGTCAGTCTGGAGAGTTGGCTGGGTCCTGCCACCAGAGACAGACAACTGGACAGCGTCAGTCTGGAGAGTTGGCTGGGTCCTGCCACCAGAGACAGACAACTGGACAGCGTCAGTCTGGAGAGTTGGCTGGGTCCTACCACCAGAGACAGACAACTGGGCAGCGTCTGTCTGGAGAGTTGGCTGGGTCCTGCCACCAGAGACAGACAACTGGACAGCGTCAGTCTGGAGTGTTGGCTGGGTCCTGCCACCACCAGAGACAGACAACTGGACAGCGGCAGTCTGGAGTGTTGGCTGGGTCCTACCACCAGAGACAGACAACTGGACAGCGTCAGTCTGGAGTGTTGGCTGGGTCCTGCCACCACCAGAGACAGACAACTGGACAGCGTCAGTCTGGAGAGTTGGCTGGGTCCTGCCACCACCAGAGACAGACAACTGGACAGCGTAGCAGCTCCTGGAATTGGCGGCCACGTGGGATTGTTTACCGAGATGTGGCAATTGCAGGCAACCCAGGGCATGACCATAAAGCCACACGGCGTCCAACGGACGGGGAGACCAGAGACAGAGGACTGGGCAGCGTCAGTCTGGAGTGTTGGCTGGGTCCTGCCACCAGAGACAGACAACTGGACAGCGGCAGTCTGGAGAGTTGGCTGGGTCCTGCCACCAGAGACAGACAACTGGACAGCGTCAGTCTGGAGTGTTGGCTGGGTCCTGCCACCACCAGAGACAGACAACTGGACAGCGGCAGTCTGGAGTGTTGGCTGGGTCCTACCACCAGAGACAGACAACTGGACAGCGTCAGTCTGGAGTGTTGGCTGGGTCCTGCCACCACCAGAGACAGACAACTGGACAGCGTCAGTCTGGAGAGTTGGCTGGGTCCTGCCACCAGATACAGACAACTGGACAGCGTCTGTCTGGAGAGTTGGCTGGGTCCTGCCACCAGAGACAGACAACTGGACAGCGTCAGTCTGGAGTGTTGGCTGGGTCCTGCCACCACCAGAGACAGACAACTGGACAGCGTCAGTCTGGAGAGTTGGCTGGGTCCTACCACCAGAGACTGGGCAGCGTCAGTCTGGAGAGTTGGCTGGGTCCTACCACCAGAGACTGGGCAGCGTCAGTCTGGAGAGTTGGCTGGGTCCTGCCACCACCAGAGACAGACAACTGGACAGCGGCAGTCTGGAGAGTTGGCTGGGTCCTACCACCAGAGACTGGGCAGCGTCTGTCTGGAGAGTTGGCTGGGTCCTACCACCAGAGACAGACAACTGGACAGCGGCAGTCTGGAGTGTTGGCTGGGTCCTACCACCAGAGACAGACAACTGGACAGCGTCAGTCTGGAGTGTTGGCTGGGTCCTGCCACCACCAGAGACAGACAACTGGACAGCGTCAGTCTGGAGAGTTGGCTGGGTCCTACCACCAGAGACTGGGCAGCGTCAGTCTGGAGAGTTGGCTGGGTCCTACCACCAGAGACTGGGCAGCGTCAGTCTGGAGAGTTGGCTGGGTCCTACCACCAGAGACAGACAACTGGACAGCGTCAGTCTGGAGAGTTGGCTGGGTCCTGCCACCAGAGACTGGGCAGCGTCTGTCTGGAGAGTTGGCTGGGTCCTGCCACCACCAGAGACAGACAACTGGACAGCGTCAGTCTGGAGAGTTGGCTGGGTCCTGCCACCACCAGAGACAGACAACTGGACAGCGTCAGTCTGGAGAGTTGGCTGGGTCCTGCCACCACCAGAGACAGACAACTGGACAGCGGCAGTCTGGAGTGTTGGCTGGGTCCTACCACCAGAGACAGACAACTGGACAGCGTCAGTCTGGAGTGTTGGCTGGGTCCTGCCACCACCAGAGACAGAGGACTGGACAGCGTCAGTCTGGAGAGTTGGCTGGGTCCTACCACCAGAGACAGACAACTGGACAGCGTCAGTCTGGAGAGTTGGCTGGGTCCTGCCACCACCAGAGACAGACAACTGGACAGCGGCAGTCTGGAGAGTTGGCTGGGTCCTGCCACCACCAGAGACAGACAACTGGACAGCGTCAGTCTGGAGAGTTGGCTGGGTCCTGCCACCACCAGAGACAGACAACTGGACAGCGTCAGTCTGGAGTGTTGGCTGGGTCCTGCCACCAGAGACAGACAACTGGACAGCGTCAGTCTGGAGAGTTGGCTGGGTCCTGCCACCACCAGAGACAGACAACTGGACAGCGGCAGTCTGGAGTGTTGGCTGGGTCCTACCACCAGAGACAGACAACTGGACAGCGTCAGTCTGGAGAGTTGGCTGGGTCCTGCCACCACCAGAGACAGACAACTGGACAGCGTCAGTCTGGAGAGTTGGCTGGGTCCTGCCACCACCAGAGACAGAGGACTGGACAGCGTCAGTCTGGAGAGTTGGCTGGGTCCTACCACCAGAGACAGACAACTGGACAGCGTCTGTCTGGAGAGTTGGCTGGGTCCTGCCACCAGAGACAGACAACTGGACAGCGTCAGTCTGGAGAGTTGGCTGGGTCCTACCACCAGAGACAGACAACTGGGCAGCGTCTGTCTGGAGTGTTGGCTGGGTCCTACCACCAGAGACAGACAACTGGACAGCGTCAGTCTGGAGAGTTGGCTGGGTCCTGCCACCAGAGACAGACAACTGGACAGCGTCAGTCTGGAGAGTTGGCTGGGTCCTACCACCAGAGACTAGGCAGCGTCAGTCTGGAGAGTTGGCTGGGTCCTGCCACCAGAGACAGACGACTAGGTAGCGTCAGTCTGGAGTGTTGGCACCGTTTTTCTCAGTGATCAGCCACCATCCACTCTTGGCATTTGTGTCGCAACGTCAGCCTGTCTAGCTAACCGCAATTGTAGTTGGCAGGGTTGTTGCTTGTCTGTGTGTGGATGTTTGGGCACCCAGAGTAGTTCTCAGACACAACCAGTAACTATCAAGCTTGCCCAGTGATCATATGATATGCTCATATCTTCGCATGACATGTCATTGATGTACACTGTACATCGGCAGGTTAAATTTCCTATCTCTTTGGAGGGATTCAAGGCCCTCAAATGTTCGTCCAAGCTCAGAGGCCTGCTCAAGGGGCTCGGGGCTTGTCCGCCTCACCTTGAGCTAAGAGCTCGGAAAATGTTCCGACACCTCTGTTGGAACGGTTTGCACCTGTTACGTCAATTCTGTTGTTGACTGAGAATCGCTCAATGGACAAGTTTCATGTCGGGACGGACCGTATTTGAAAAAAAGCTCACTGGTGACTTTTGAGTTTAAAGACAATGGCGACAATCATTTCTTCTTCCTTTTTTAAAATACCTAAGTTACTTAAATAGCGAAAAAAGAAGCGCTTCAGAATTCCTCGCTTTGTAATTGGTCAAAATATCCGTGCCGTCACACATGAGGAGTTCAGTGATGCTCGACTGCCGACCATTTGACTGTGCATTTGGGACGCTGCCAAGTTTGCAATAATCGCGACAGATTTGGCTTCGATTGCATTCGATCGTCAGGGGCAAATGGATCGTAGAAAACGGCGCTATTATTCTTGTTTGTGCCAAGGTGTACACATGCAATTGCACGTAAGCCAGAAACAATATCCATCGGCCTCCCGACGGCTGACAAGATGAGGAAGATGTGGAGCGATGCTGCACGCCGAGACGGACCGCTGGCCACTACTAGTGGCACCGCCTCCTGCGACGAAAATTTCAATGTACGTACCACTGCTGGGCAGAGGTGCGAGTATTTTGATAGCCGTGGGTATGCTGAAGGTTGAGGGAGGGCTGGAACCAGAGTCCTTTCCTGAGCAGTGTAAAAATTGAGGTTTTCCTATTCAGGTCTACGTTGAAATCTGATTAAATCTTCCATTTTGGAGATACTTTCCACAACATAAAAGTTTTTTTTTATACAAAGATGGGAACCGTGACTTGTTAGTATTGTTGGAAACTTGGGTGCCCACAACACTTTGATAGTATCACTAAGTGAAGAAAATTGACATTTTCTAGCTCACAACGGCATGCTGAAGATGGTAAGGCATTTGGCAAATTTGTGCTTTAAGCTAACTTTTTGATTCTTGGACTTTCTTTTTCCGATGCAATGTTCATGAATGTGGCCAACATGATGTGACCACTTAGTTCCTCTGCAAATACAAACTGATCAGTTGACAGGCAAAATAACCCCCAAAAATGAGCTTGGAGATGGGTAATATAGCATAAAAAGATAATGTAAAAAGAAAAGAAATGTAACCTAACCTAACCTAGCATAGCCTAACCTCCCATGGAAGAAACATTATCTTTAAAAGTAGAATCATTTCAAACATTTTTTTACTCTTTGAAAAATTCCAATTTAAAACCAAACACAACCTAACTTGGCTGAATCTTTTATAAAGAAGAATAATAATAATGCTCTCAAAACTTAAAAAACAAAATTTTCAAGATCAAAATAAAACCTAAAGTAGCCTAGTCTAATCAAACCTAACCACTTTCTTTGCTTCATGGAGGAAAAAAATGTATGCAAAACTTGTCTCGTGAATACCGTAAAGCACAACAATAATGCCGGACTCTCATTACATTTTGCCAAAACTGCAGAATCCCCAGTAGCTTGTAATGCTTTTCTCAAGCTCAGCAAACTTCCACAATATCTCTGACATTCCATGTAAAAATTAACCCAGTAATTTTTGTCCGCCATCTAAATTCCATAGCGGTTCTAGATAGCGAATCACTTCAAATTTCCATTTGACAGTCACCCCTTTTTACATTATTTCCATCAACATTTTCAAATATGGCAGCAGTTGCAGAGGGCATCTTACTCACTCTGCTTCATCAGAATGCTGTTGGAAGATATTGGATGTCATTGGCCTACACCTACTGATCACTGATTATGTTGCTTTACCTACACCTACGTATGATTGATCATGTCAGCCTACACCTGCGGTTAGCTGATCATGTCTGCCTACACCTGTTGACACATGATTGCATCAACTGCTATACCTGCGCAATTGATATCTCCCTGCAGGAAAGCTCATTAAAATTCCACAACATGCATGACATTCCATGTAATGAATCAACCTGAAAACCTGAGTGCCTTGTCTAATATCCATAGCTAATTGTCAAGGCATCTCTTCAATTTGACATTTGCTGGCAGTCCCTTTTTGCAATATCTCCATTGACATCATCAATATATTGCAGTAATTTGAGCAGGTATCGTACCCAATCTGTTCCATCACAATTCTGCTGGAAAGTCTATCAAATCTGCCAAACTATCACCAATGCACACGTGCATTTCAACTGCATCGCTATGTATTTTCCCATGTATTCTACCTGTCATGTAATGTAAAATGTGCAACATTCGCTATTTAATATAAACTTGGCATGTTATTCATTGACCAATTACCAAGTACTTACAATATTGGGATGCAACTTGCAGCTTACCCACCTCATGGAATGCAAGTTATGGAACTAGGTATGAACATCATCTGTTTTATTGAAGGTGAATCCAGGTTGTTTGTTCAGCGAGCCACACTATTTATGTCATTGTTTACTCCATTATTTTACTCATTTTACCAATAAACACAGTACAAGCTTCTGCTGTTTGTCCACAAACCGAATTGCGCCGTATTTGAAAGAGAAATGTTAACCGCTTCAATTCCATTATAATAGATTTCCTACCCTTCCATGCTTCATATTTTCGTGAAAATTGGCAATATTTCAGTATCACAAGTCCCCTCGACTTCTTATCCATGACACGAGTCGGTTGAAAAACTTCGCGTGAAAAAATCCAACGTACGGTTCCCCGTGTGTTTCGGGTTTGGCCACTTCGAGACTCCTCATGTGTGACGTCATCGCTACGAGAAGGTTTTTAAAACGATGGGAACCCTTAGCTGAAATTATCAAATTATGTTGTAAATGCTTCTCCTGTGAGCAAAATACTTCAGTTTTGTCTATGAAATATTGCTTCCGTTTTTTTCCGCAACCAAAATCCCATTACGTGAAGCTTATCCATTGTAACTGCTCTGCTTGTGACGTCACACCCGGTGACCTTAGTTCGGCAGACCTTTCTGCCAAACCTCCTGAGGTAAACGTGTTCCTAACCTGCACTCCGTGGCCTGCAAACTATTAAATGTGTTTCACATTTCTTTTTCACACATACACCCAGGGATATGCTATGATACAGATGGCTTATACCTGTTGTTCTCCAAAATGCTGGCAAATTTAGAGCCGACAATGACATGAACGGGACGTGCAGCATCATGAGAAGTGCATAATGTACCGTGTACATCATGTACACACCATTGTGCACACGGAACGCTGAATACCTTGAGAGTGTTGAGCTGTGCATGCTAATGCAGCCTTGGCTATTGGGGTCCTCTAGCACTTTGGGAAACCCCACATATTACTTCTAGACTATGCTCAATATCACTACATTTGCTGCTCAAATTTCCACAAGCTAACGGACCTTGGTATAGGTCAACCTTCTGTTCGGTGGTTGTATCTGTTAAAATGCCTATCAAACAATGAGACCTATGTAACCGCTAGTGCAGCCGAGTGTAGCCTCTATATACACACACACACACACACACACACACATACACACACACGCACACACATATATATATACATATATATATACATATATATATATATATATATATATATATATATATATATATATATATATATATATATATATATGTATATATATATATGTATGTGTGTGTGTGTGTGTGTGTGTGTGTGTGTGTGTCTGTGTGTTTGTGTGTGCATCATGCAGTATGCAATTATCTCCTCCAGATATAGGGCAACATTAAAATGAACTCGAAGTTATAAACATATTGCCAGAATTACTATAGTTTAAGGTGCTTAAGGCATCGTCCACGGCACTTTATCAGAATCACATCGTAAACATGCAAAATTCACCTTGAAATTCAGCAAATCGACACGTGGTTAACCTTGCCTGACATCGGCATCCGGCAAACCAAACTAAAACAAGCTCCATTGGCTCCATCTTTTGTTTTGTTTAGCTTTATTAACTACTTGTGGTTTTGATACTGCTTTTATTCTTTCCCATCATCTGCCTTACCATCATCTGCCTTTTGTCCGGCAGCCGACCCATCTGTGGCCGACGGCAACACTGCTGGACCATATCATCACCAATGTCCCGGATATTGAGTCGGCCATTCAGCTGCCGCCCGTACCGATTGCTGACCATCTGACAATCATTGTGCGCGTGCCCTACCGCGGGCTGCGGTGTCGCCGGGCGTCCTTCACCTATCGCCCCTGGCGCAAGATTAACTGGGACGCCTTGTGCCTTCATTTCTTGCAGGCGGACTGGAGCAGTATGTACCGGGCAGCGGGGGTGGACGCGAAACTAAAGGAGTTCATGCACTTGTGGCATGTGGCGGTGAACGTGTATTGTCCCCTCAAGACCGTCCACCCCCGCCGGGCATGTTGCCCGTGGGTAGGTGACAGTCCGTACCTGCTGCAGCTCATGCGTGACCGTGACCAGGCTTTTCAGTCTTGGCGGAGCTATCGCACGGATTATTACTTGGTAGCTTATCGGAGGCTGCGAAATCGTGTGAAATGTGCGTTTGCAAAAGCCAGGCGTGACTTTGTGTGTGCGCAAATGCTGACAGACCGTGCCAATTTCTGGCGCCACATCCGGGACTTTGCGCTCCGACCGGCCGGGGAGGGGAGGGGGCCGTGAGGGGCCTGGCAGCGACAGCCTGGCAGCGACGAATTTAATCGTCACTTTGCTTCCGTGGGCCCACGCATTGCCGCTGATCTCGTTGCTGGCAACCGCGGCGTTCCACTCATCCCTCCGCGACCACCTTATGTGACTACCACCGGCCTCCGGCTACACCCGGTGACCCTGCCCGAACTATTCAGAGCCATATGTGAGATGTCTTCGTCGAAAGCGGTTGGCGTCGATGGCGTACCACTGCACGCTCTCCGCAACTGTTTTCCGGTTATCGGGCCTCACCTACTTCACATCATTAACACTTCTGTCGTCTCCTGCGTGTTCCCTACCTCGTGGAAAACTGCTTCGGTTGTTCCACTTCACAAATCTGGGGCTCGCGATGTCGCCAGTAACTTTCGTCCAATCTCTATTTTGCCAGTCTTATCCAAGTTATGTGAAAAAGTAGTATGTATCCAGCTGTCCTCTTATCTAGTCACTAATCACATTCTTTCCTCCTCCCAGTATGCATACAGGCTATGCCATTCGACGGAGGACGCCCTGGTCGACGCTGTCGAGTGGATCACACGTCGTGTCGACACTGGTCACATCGCTTCGGTCATCTCAATCGATCTAAGCAAAGCATTCGACAGCGTCGACCATGATATCCTCCTGCGGAAGCTGCAGTGGTACGGCGTCGACCCGAGGTGGTTTGACAGCTACCTTGCTGACCGGTGGCAGGTGGTGAGGGGCGGCTCTTTATCCCTTCCGCTATCCCATGGTGTTCCTCAGGGATCCCTGGTTGGTCCCTTGCTATTTAGCATCTTCATGAATGACCTGCCAGCATACCTTCCATACGGACGTCTGGTATCATATGCCGACGACACCCAGCTGCTAGACTCTGCACATCCTGATGAATTACCCGTTCTTAAATCCAGGCAGGAGAACACCATCCTTGCTATTCAGTCTTACTTCACATCCAACTCCTTGAAGATGAACCCCACTAAAACTACCCTACTGCTTGTCGGCACGACCCTATCCCTAAAAAAAAGCCACATCCTACCAACTCAACATTGGCAGTCACGTCCTAACCCCCTCGCCATTCGTGAAGATGCTGGGAGTCATCATTGACCGCACCCTATCCTGGGAGGAGCATATATCCCACGTTGTCAAAAAGTGCAACTCCGCCTTGTTCTGTCTCCACAATATCCGTCACCATGTCACACCCGAAGCACGCAAGCTCCTAATTCAGTCTCACGTCTTTCCATACATCCTATACTGCCTCACTGTATGGGGCGGGGCTGCCCAATGCCACCTTGGACGAGTGCAGAAGGCGATCAATTTCGGGGCTAGGATCGTCGTAGGGGCTCGTCGTCGTGATCATATCTCGCCGATAGTGGCAACGCTGGGCTGGCGCAGTGTCCGTGACCTCATCACCCACCGCGACAACATCGCCGTGTTCAGAGCCCTGAATGATCCGCGAGCCCCCGAGGCGATCCGTTCTCTGTTCCGCCGGCGGTCGGATGTCTCCCGGCGCTCCACTCGTGCGACGGTGGCTGGGGCACTGTAGCCACCGCCTTTCCGCCTTAGCATGTCACGTAGAACCTTCTCCTTCCGGGCAGCCTCGGCCTGGAACCTACTGCCGCCGGCCACTTCCGCTTCTCGGACACGGGGCGAGTTCGTCGCGATGCTGAACAACGTCTTATAAATTGACTTCACGTGTTCGGTTTTCCCCTGTATACTGTTGTCTTGCCGCTTTAATTTTTGCTCATGTTTCTGAAATGTATCTGCCTGTATTCTGACACAAACCAAATATTAATCCATTTTATGGAATCGGGTTGTTAAATCTCGCAAATACCATCCTCGGCCTATGCTTATTCCCGCGCTCCCAAAATGCTACTATTTGCGCGCCAACTATCGATAAAATTTCCCTCTCTCCACGCTACTATTTATACGCCAACTGTCGATGACGGCTGCCTCTCCCCACATTACTATTTACACGCCAACTATCGATGAAGGCTGCCTCTCCCCACGTTACTATTTACACGTCAACTATCGATGAAGGCTGCCTCTCCCCACGTTACTATTTACACGCCAACTGTCGATGAAGGCTGCCTCTCCCCACGTTACTATTTACATGCCAACTATCGATGAAGGCTGCCTCTCCCCACGTTACTATTTACACGCCAACTATCGATGAAGATTTCGTCTCCCCACGTTACTATTTACACGCCAACTATCGATGAAGATTGCGTCTCCCCACGTTACTATTTACACGCCAACTATCGACGAAGTTTGCGTCTCCCCACGTTACTATTTACACGCCAACTATCGATGAAGCTTGTGTCTCCCCACGTTACTATGTACACGCCAACTGTCGATGAAGGCTACGTTTCCCCGCGCTGCTTCCCCATGCTGTTTGGCGCCTCCAGTGGCCGCCATTGGGCAGGCAGCTGATGGCGCCAACTGTGGCGTGAGGTCGGCGCGGCCACCAGCTGGGACAGGTCCGGCGGCGGGTGTGGAGCGTGGGAGCGGCTCTGACACCACTGCGGCCATCGGTCACTATCAGCTGACCGCCGGCCGCCGCTGACCCGCACAACATCGACCGAGATCGGCGGCGGCCGGACACAGGGGGCACACGGCCGCCGCCGCCCCATCTGTTTGTGTCGACCGCACGTCGAGACCGACGCCGCGGCCACCTAATGACAGCCGACGGCCACCTAATGACAGCCGACGGCCACCTAATGACAGCCGACGGCCACCTAATGACAGCCGACGGCCACCTAATGATAGCCGACGGCCACCTAATGACAGCCGACGGCCACCTAATGACAGCCGACGGCCACCTAATGACAGCCGACGGCCACCTAATGACAGTCGACGGCCACCTAATGACAGCCGACGGCCACCTAATGACAGCCGACGGCCACCTAATGACAGTCGACGGCCACCTAATGACAGCCGACGGCCACCTAATGATAGCCGACGGCCACCTAATGATAGCCGACGGCCACCTAATGACAGTCGACGGCCACCTAATGACAGTCGACGGCCACCTAATGACATCCGACGGCCACCTAATGACAGGATAGGCGAGTCGGGCGGACAATCTATTATTTTACTTGAGGCTTACACTTTTGAAAAACATATGCCATTTTTGTATTTTGAATTCCGAATTTGTTCGAAATTTACCATGGGTCATAAGAGCTCTCCAATCAGTGACATGGATATACGACGAAGCAACCGAAACATTTCTGCAACCTAGACTGCAGTGCAGCCAAGGGAGTAAGGCACTGGACCACTTCTGTCATGTGGCCTACATTTCCAGAAAGTTGCACGTTCGCACGGTTTTTGTTGAGAATCTAGCTTAGAATTCTGACCACCGTTCGGGCAACTCCCCGAAGAAAATTAAGTTCTGGCTGTGAACCTGCACTTCGAGGAACATGAATAATTTATATTGTATTCCACGAGTGTGGATATCTATTACAATGAATTATTCTGGAAAGCAAATAATATTCTTCGGCATTCCATATATATATATATATATATATATATATATATATATATATATATATATATATATATATATATATATATATATATATATATATATATATATATATATATATAAATATATGTATGTATATATATATATATATATGTATGTATATATATATATATATATATATATATATATATATATATATATATATATACACATATATATACATCAATATTCATGCTCAAATAACCGTCACGCTAGCATCAGTGTAGATTATGCGCACATTATTTATTCGTCATAGAGTATATACGATATGGGTGTAGAATAAACAGCTGCGCTAATCAGCGATACGTGATCTATTGTGTATATATCCGTGGTATAGATGATGGATGGCCGGATGATCCCCGCAGCCGCACAGCCCAACTAATTCGCCCGCGTCAAAACACGGCCAACGTCAAGCGGTAAGTATATTGACAAACCAGGCGTGGACCCAGTGCGTCTCACATCTCGCCACGGCCCGTGTTTGCCTACACAAACACCCATGTCAAATCCCCTTGACAGTTGTCTGTGCGGGTGGCGGCGGCCGGGTCAGGAGGGGGACTGCAGCAGCGGCGGGTCCCGTGAGAGGAGAGCGAGGAGAGAAGAGCACGTGGAGAGCAGCGGTCAACAGGAGCGGTACACTTCCGCCGCGCCGGCGGTCGAGGGGCCCGCTTCCGCCGCCCCCTTAGATGTGGCGGCGTGTGGCGCCACTGAGGCCTGCCGCCATGTCTCCGAAGGGGGTGGGGGTGAGGGGACGCCCGCGGAAGTAGGTCCACTTGTCACCGCTGAAGTTGTGCTGAAACAATTATATCGATGCTCGATGCTGTGTAAAACATGCAGGAAACTTGTTGACGCCCAGACATACGTATGATGAATATGAACATACATACAACATAGGTATAGGAGTAGGGAGAGAGAGAAGAGAGAGAGAGAGAGAGAGAGAGAGAGAGAGAGAGAGAGAGAGAGAGAGAGAGAGAGAGAGAGAGAGAGAGAGAGAGAGAGAGAGAGAGAGAGAGAGAGAGAGAGAGAGAGAGAGAGAGAGAGAGAGAGAGAGAGAGAGAGAGAGAGAGAGAGAGAGAGAGAGAGAGAGAGAGAGAGAGAGAGAGAGAGAGAGAGAGAGAGAGAGAGAGAGAGAGTGTAGAAGATGGGAGGGGAAGGCGGCGTGACTGCAGCTTGCATTCATTTCAACATTAACCTTATGGATGTTGGGTGGAAAGACACCATGGCTTTTCCCCGTCATCCACCGATTCCGAGACCGCCACACCGCCGCTTGATTTAGGATAAGCTACTCGATCTTCATCACAGCGAAATTTGCTTTTCAATTTGCTTATTTGCTTAATTGTACTTCTCTTTATCTGTGCGTCCGAATCTTTCCGTCGGCATGCAACTACACACGTCTGTGAGTGTCTGTCGCGGACTGTGGGCGCCAGACCCCACTGCCAGTGTCTGCCCCGGACTGTGGGCGCCAGACCCCACTGTCAGTGTCTGCCCCGGACTGTGGGCGCCCGACCCCACTGTCAGTGTCTGCCCCGGACTGTGGGCGCCAGACCCCACTGTCAGTGTCTGCCCCGGACTGTGGGCGCCAGACCCCACTGTCAGTGTCTGCCCCGGACTGTGGGCGCCCGACCCCACTGTCAGTGTCTGCCCCGGACTGTGGGCGCCAGACCCCACTGTCAGTGTCTGCCCCGGACTGTGGGCGCCCGACCCCTCTATCAGTGTCTGCCCCGGACTGTGGGCGCCAGACCCCACTGTCCGTGTCTGCCCCGGACTGTGGGCGCCCGACCCCACTGTCAGTGTCTGTCGCGGACTGTGGGCGCCAGACCCTCCTTGTCAGTGTCTGCCCCGAACTGTGGGCGCCCGACCCCACTGCCAGAGTCTGCCCCGGACTGTGGGCGCCAGACCCCACTGTCAGTGTCTGCCCCGGACTGTGGACGCCCGACCCCACTGTCAGTGTCTGCCCCGGACTGTGGGTGCCCGACCCCACTGCCAGTGTCTGCCCGGGACTGTGGGCGCCCGACCCCACTGTCAGTGCCTGCCCCGAAATGTGGGCGCCCGACCCCACTGCCAGTGTCTGCCCGGGACTGTGGGCGCCAGACCCCACTGTCAGTGTCTGCCCCGAACTGTGGGCGCCCGACCCCACAGCCAGTGTCTGCCCCGGACTGTGGGCGTCCGACCCCACTGTCAGTGTCTGCCCCGGACTGTGGCCGCCCGACCCCACTGTCAGTGTCTGCCCCGGACTGTGGGCGCCCGACCCCACTGCCAGTGTCTGCCCCGGACTGTGGGCGCCCGACCCCACTGTCAGTGTCTGCCCCGGACTGTGGGCGCCCGACCCCACTGCCAGTGTCTGCCCCGGACTGTGGGCGTCCGACCCCACTGTCAGTGTCTGCCCCGGACTGTGGCCGCCCGACCCCACTGTCAGTGTCTGCCCCGGACTGTGGGCGCCCGACCCCACTGCCAGTGTCTGCCCCGGACTGTGGGCGCCCGACCCCACTGCCAGTGTCTGCCCCGGACTGTGGGCGTCCGACCCCACTGCCAGTGTCTGCCCCGGACTGTGGGTGCCCTACCTCACTGTCAGCTTCTGTCTGAGATGTCGGCTGTGGGCTGTGGCTGTGAGCGTGTGCCCCGGACTGTGGGCGCCCGACCCCACTGTCAGCTTCTGTCTGAGATGTCGGCTGTGGGCTGTGGCTGTGAGCGTGTGCCCCGGACTGTGGGTGCCCTACCTCACTGTCAGCTTCTGTCTGAGATGTCGGCTGTGGGCTGTGGCTGTGAGCGTGTGCCCCGGACTGTGGGCGCCCGACCCCACTGTCAGCTTCTGTCTGGGATGTCGGCTGTGGGCTGTGGCTGTGAGCGTGTGCCCCGGACTGTGGGCGCCCTACCTCACTGTCAGCTTCTGTCTGGGATGTCGGCTGTGGGCTGTGGCTGTGAGCGTGTGCCCCGGACTGTGGGCGCCCGACCCCACTGTCAGCTTCTGTCTGAGATGTCGGCTGTGGGCTGTGGCTGTGAGCGTGTGCCCCGGACTGTGGGCGCCCTACCTCACTGTCAGCTTCTGTCTGAGATGTCGGCTGTGGGCTGTGGCTGTGAGCGTGTGCCCCGGACTGTGGGCGCCCTACCTCACTGTCAGCTTCTGTCTGGGATGTCGGCTGTGGGCTGTGGCTGTGAGCGTGTGCCCCGGACTGTGGGCGCCCGACCCCACTGTCAGCTTCTGTCTGAGATGTCGGCTGTGGGCTGTGGCTGTGAGCGTGTGCCCCGGACTGTGGGCGCCCGACCCCACTGTCAGCTTCTGTCTGGGATGTCGGCTGTGGGCTGTGGCTGTGAGCGTGTGCCCCGGACTGTGAGTGGGTCACCCTCGTCGTGAGTATGCCACGCCGGTGTTTCACGCGACAGCGTGTCCGGAGTGCCTCGCGTCGCCTGACCGTGAGTGTCTGAGCCCAGCCACGAGTGCCGGCCGCCGAGTACCGCCGGCCCAGCCACGAGTGTCCAACTGTTGACTTTCGAGGCGGTGCTGCCGACGCCAGACTCGATGACGACAATATGTTTCGCCCCACTCGCGGCCGGCGCGTTCTGTTTGTGCCGAGGCGCTGTTTGAACAGCCACGGCATATTTCGAATGCCAGCGGCGCCGCCACTCGGAAGGGTGCCGCCGCTGGTGGAAATAGACAGAGCAGACCCAGTTGGGCCCGAGCGGCGCCAGCCGTGTCCGGTGTCGGAGCCGTGTGAAGTCGCCGTCACGCCAGCAACTCGGCTCGGCGCGTCACCCGAACCAACACGCAGCATCGACACCAGGTGACAATGCAGTGCACGACGTTTTTTCTCAACAAATTCCTCAAAACTACCGGAAATATATATGCTCCCTTTCATACTCACTTATTGATTGCATTCTAGCAAAGGTAAAAAGCGGTAAAAAACTGGATAAAAACATTGCGATCGCAATATGTCAGCAGGCGTGAGCGCAGTGGAAACTCCGGTGGATTGGAGGTGGGGTGTGCATCCGCTATTGAAAGCAAATTTAGCGTTAGGAAACAGATATTCTGGATCCGAAATGCATGCTGGGCCCTCAAGTCTGAGGGCCAGTTCCCGCCGGCGTATTACAATCATACGCTTCCATAGTCAGCCAAGCATGTGTGCTCAGAGCCTTGGCGACCAGCAAGCCCAGCCATTACTTGCTGTACCAAACCCAACCTTCATTACTTACTGTACCTAACCCAACCTTCATTACGTAATGCAACTAACCTAACCTCCATTACCTACTGTACCTAACCTAACTTTCATTACTTACTTCTAACCTCCATTACTTATTGCACCTAACCTAACTTTCATTACTTACTGCACCTAACCTAACCTCCATTACTTACTGTACGCAACCTAGCCTTCATTACTTACTGCACCTAACCTAACCTCCATTACTTACGGCACCTGACCTAACCTTCATTACTTACTACACCTAACCTAGCCTCCATTACTTACTGTACCTAACCTATCCTCCATTACTTACTGTCCCTAACCTAAACTTTATAACCTAACCTGACCTTCACTACAGCGCGATTTGCAATGCCAAATCGCGGATAATTCTTTCGTTTAATGTGATCACCGCTTCATTGATCAAAATAAACTGTGAAGCATAGACCAATTAGCACCATGAATCGATCACCCGTGTGATCGTCGTCCTCGTCGAGTGTAGTCCTTGGCTAACCAAGGCGGTCAGGTCACAATGTAAGGTCTCGCGGCGGATCGAAGGGGCACAACTATGATGGTTTGGGGATGAGGAGTGAAGAAACGTTTTTCTAGTTTGATGGAGTGCTTTTTGCGAAATGCAATACAATTTTTTTAATTGAATTTGCTTCGGATTTCAGGAGTATATTCAATCAAACAAATCACACTGCGATATCACAGTCCCAGTTTTGTTGGTGCACACTCGGGTGCCCGATTATTATGCTGATGTTTGCTTCGTTGGGCGGGCCTCTGGTGTCACACACAGCTGCAGGGTGGGCACCGAACACCACCAACGGAGCGCAGCACCTTCAGATGGCCCCACAGCGAGCGACACATGCTGCGGCAGGGCTGGTGCCTGCCGAGCGCCGACTCTCGTCTGGAGCCGCATCACCAAACGGCTTGACAAATGCTCAGGAAAACAGTTGGAAATTGTAACACAATCCAGGCCATTTGTGGGCGAAGGGGCTGCCGAGCGGAACACTTGAGGCTCGACCGGACTGATGACAGAACGCTATGGGGAGAGGGGAGACACAAGGCAGCAGGGGTCGCAGTGGGGTGAAGAGCAGTCACAGTGCCATGGAATGAGGGATGAACAGATGCCTGCGCACTTAAATCCAGAGGAAGCGCTTCTGGGCAGTGTCCTGCGACTGTAGCGTAGGCAATGCGGAAATGCAACTACAAAGCACATCACTTTTTGATGAAAGAAAACTTCAACGTGGTTCTAATGATACCTCCGTAGAATTGGTCAATCGTAAGACAACCTTGGCGGTGAGCTGCTTTTACAATTACGATCAATTTACGAGATACCACAATTATGCGAACGCTTTTTCTTCCATCACACCGATTGCGCCACAGTCGGCCAGTACTGTGGCGCGGCCCAGGGCAGTGTGCGGCGTCAGTGTCGCCCGGGGACACAGTGTGTCTGTGGCGTCACAGTCGGCCAGTACCGTGGCGCGGCCCAGGGCAGTGTGCGGCGTCAGTGTCGCCCGGGGACACAGTTGTCTGTGGCGTCACAGTCGGCCAGTACGTGGCGCGGCCCAGGGCGTGTGCGGCGTCAGTGTCGCCCGGGACACAGTGTGTCTGTGGCGTCACAGTCGGCCAGAACTGTGGCGCGGCCCAGGGCAGTGTGCGGCGTCACAGTCGGCCAGTACTGTAGCGCGGCCCAGGGCAGTGTGCGGCGTCACAGTCTGCCAGTACTGTGGCGCGGCCCAGGGCAGTGTGCGGTGTCACAGTCGGCCAGTACTGTGCCGCGGCCCAGGGCAGTGTGCGGCGTCACAGTCGGCCAGTACTGTGCCGCGGCCCGGGGCAGTGTGCGGCGTCACAGTCGGCCAGTACTGTGGCGCGGCCCAGGGCAGTGTGCGGCGTCACAGTCGGCCAGTACTGTGGCGCGGCCCAGGGCAGTGTGCGGCGTCACAGTCGGCCAGTACTGTGCCGCGGCCCAGGGCAGTGTGCGGCGTCACAGTCGGCCAGTACTGTGCCGCGGCCCAGGGCAGTGTGCGGTGTCACAGTCGGCCAGTACTGTGCCGCGGCCCAGGGCAGTGTGCGGCGTCACAGTCGGCCAGTACTGTGGCGCGGCCCAGGTCAGTGTGCGGCGTCACAGTCGGCCAGTACTGTGGCGCGGCCCAGGGCAGTGTGCGGCGTCACAGTCGGCCAGTACTGTGGCGCGGCCCAGGGCAGTGTGCGACGTCACAGTCGGCCAGCAGTGTGTCGCGGCCCAGGGCAGTGTGCGGCGTCACAGTCGGCCAGTACTGTGCCGCGGCCCAGGGCAGTGTGCGGCGCCACAGTCGGCCAGTACTGTGCCGCGGCCCAGGGCAGTGTGCGGCGTCACAGTCGGCCAGTACTGTGCCGCGGCCCAGGGCAGTGTGCGGCGTCACAGTCGGCCAGTACTGTGGCGCGGCCCAGGGCAGTGTGCGGCGTCACAGTCGGCCAGTACTGTGGCGCGGCCCAGGGCAGTGTGCGGCGTCACAGTCGGCCAGTACTGTGGCGCGGCCCAGGGCAGTGTGCGGCGTCAGTGTGGCCCGGGGACACAGTGTGTCTGTGTTGCCACGGTCGGCCAGTACTGTGCCCCGGTATAGTATTGTGTGGCGCCACGGTCGGCCAGTACTGTACCCCGGTATAGTATTGTGTGGCGCCACGGTCGGCCAGTACTGTACCCCGGTATAGTATTGTGTGGCGCCACGGTCGGCCAGTACTGTACCCAGGTATAGAATTGTGTCGCGCCACGGTCGGCCAATATTGTACCCCGGTATAGTATTGTGTGGCGCCACGGTCGTCCAGTATTGTACCCCGGTATAGTATTGCGTGGCGCCACGGTCGGCCAGTACTGTACCCCGGTATAGTATTGCGTGGCGCCACGGTCGGCCAGTACTGTACCCCGGTATAGTATTGTGTGTCGCCACGGTCGGCCAGTACTGTACCCCGGTATAGTATTGCGTGGCGCCACGGTCGGCCAGTACTGTACCCCGGTATAGTATTGTGTGGCGCCACGGTCGGCCAGTACTGTACCCCGGTATAGTATTGTGTGGCGCCACGGCCGGCCAGTACTGTGCCCCGGTATAGTATTGTGTGGCGCCACGGTCGGCCAGTACTGTGCCCCGGTATAGTATTGTGTGGCGCCACGGTCGGCCAGTACTGTACCCCGGTATAGTATTGTGTGGCGCCACGGTCGGCCAGTACTGTGCCCCGGTATAGTATTGTGTGGCGCCACGGCCGGCCAGTACTGTGCCCCGGTATAGTATTGTGTGGCGCCACGGTCGTCCAGTACTGTACCCCGGTATAGTATTGTGTGGCGCCACATCTGCCCACAGTCTGGCGCCGCCCGTGCAGCCCCGTCCTCTCCGTCTGCCACGACCCCGGCCGCCGGTGGTGCGGTCCCTCTGAAACCGACACCGCACCGCACAGCCGCCTGCCCCCCCCCCCCCCCCCAGGAGCTCATTACAGGCCGGCACGGCGGCGGCGGGGGCCGCTCCCTTTCCTGTCTCCTGTTCCATGGTGGCGCCGTGGCCACCAAATCCAGTTCTAATGAGACAATACACCGACCTACTTCTGCTAAGATGATTTATCAATCCTCCTGGCTATTTTGTTTTGGGCGAGTGAGACTAGGTATCAGATGATGATGGAGCAACGCTGATGGAAATCTACAGCCAGAGACGCAGCCCAGGAGGGTCCGCCCCTACCCAGAAAATACAATAAATTAGCACAACATTTTGGGATCTCCCGACGACAAAAGATGTATTTTCCGTCTGCAAATTGCGCTGAAAGCGTTCACGGTATAATTTTTATTTCGGCGGGGGAGGGGTCGGGCCCCTTCAGAAAATCCTGGCTGCGCCACTGCTCGCAACTCATATACATAGCTTCGTGCATTACAATTTCCATACCCACAATTTCGATTGCGTTTTGAGCAATAAAACCCGGCACAGCAAATTTTAAAAGTACCTACGTGACGCCTTCCCGACTACAACCCGACACCGTCCACCCGTTACGGGCCATCATTCGACTATGGGACGCACCAATTGTACCAACCCTGTGTTTCGCCCCGGGTCATCGGTGTGCCTTCTCCGCCGCCACATTGTGACATCACCGCCTGGTGCATTACACCACCCAGGACCGCTTGGGGGAGGGGGGGGGCTGGAATCAACCACCCACAAAATTTCGAAAAGGGAACGACAGACAGTAAAAGTCCAACGCGAACAGACAACTCTAGTTCTTCTCATCTTAGGATTATTTCATGCAGCCTATGACGTCATACGCAACGCCATAAATCTTGCACGTGCCGGAACATTGACATTGACCTTCAAATGTTGAATGTTCAGAGCTCACCAAGGTCATTGACCAGGGCGTTGATTTTTACAAATTATTGGCGGCCAGCTAGATTGGGACGCCCACACCATAGGATCCAGGCGTACTGGCCATGTTAAAGTTAAAATGATCGGGGCTCAAACCAATTTTTTTTTATGTGGGGGGGGGTGCAAGGCCTCCTCAAACGTATACAACTCTACGCCCACGGTAGTGGATGTTTCATAGGAGTAAACAACTCAGAATGAATCAGAGACCAGCAATTCGTTTATTTCATATCAAGAAATGAAGATGAAAGTGAAGTTGGGTCATGTCAGGTCGCGTCGTGTATTTGTAACCAACCTGTTGTAGGGCTCGGCTAATATGGTCTAAATTAGTTCATGGCAATTGTGCTGTACGTAATTGCCGTGATAGCCATTTGAGAAAGACAAATAGCGGTAAGCCACCTCGCGGGTCAACGCTGGTGAGTTGACCTGGCTGACCTGCTGTGCTAATAAGAGGTAGGAAGTGACCACGTATCGAGCATGTCACTTACCAAGGCGGACGTTGTGTTAATAAGAGGTGACCACGTATCGAGCATGTCATCTACCAAGGCGGACGTTGTGTTGTAGTTATTGTCCTCACCCTGCATCCGCACAATTCGTTACAACTGCAAAGGTTCCTAGGTATCGAGGCATGTATGCCATATGTACAGACAAAAGGACTGGAATCTGCACCGAGGTATTGAGTCTGAAGGCCATTTGTACTGACATGAGGACTGGAATGTGCACCGAGGTGTCGAGACATGGAGGCGATATGTACTGACATCATGACTGGAATCTGCACCGAGGTGTCGAGACATGAAGGCGATATGTATTGACATCAGAACTGGAATCACTGCGCGGAGGAACAAAAGAGGACGTCAAAATCACGATCTTTGCTTGCCATCGTCCACCTTAGAAGCAGTTGATGCAGCAAAGACCTACGGAATACCGTAAGTCACAATGCGACGTGTTCACAGCAAATAAAGGGGCTGACACTTTCCACCTGTCATCCTACCTCCAAGCTGTCAAAACATCACGACTCACTCATTCGCCAGCCATGTCTGTATCACAGAGGAAAAGCACGGCTGCCTCCATTTCTGACGAGTTCCTCCCATCCATCGTAAGTTCGCGACATGCTGCCCTCAGAACACTGTTCACTCTTTATGTTGGTAATCGATCTTGATGTCATGATGTAAGCCGTCATAATCGTATGCGTTCTTGAAGCATGCATGCTATCACTCAAGAGGGATATAAATTTTGCTGCTGTCAGGCTCTGGCTAGACGGCAGAATACCTCAGCTGTATGCGAGGAACATGAAGAACCGCTAGGTTGTGAGTGGCAGGCAAAGTTCCAACGTGAAAATCACAACTTCCAAAGAAGCATTCCTGTAAGATCTTCAGATTATGCCAGGAAGCAAACAACCGGTGTAGTATCGCGCAAATTGTCCGTCATTACCGGAATGTCGACTCATTGACAGCTTCCCGCAAGGCACAAGCATATCCCAGCAATCACACCACGCTTAGAGTAGGTGTTAAAAATAGCTTCATTAATGCACAATTCGCTTCTGCTCTCAACCGCAGGAGAATGTAAAGCTGTCTGTCCGTCTGGAGACGATCACCAAGTGCTGTCGGTTGGAGGAGAGGCGGGCAGCCAGCGTGGGACAGCCAACAGACGAGCAGCTGGCTCGTTGTGACAGGTTGACAGCCAACAGACGAGCAGCTGGCTCGTTGTGACAGGTTGACAGCCAACAGACGAGCAGCTGGCTCGTTGTGACAGGTTGACAGCCAACAGACGAGCAGCTGGCTCGTTGTGACAGGTTGACAGCCAACAGACGAGCAGCTGGCTCGTTGTGACAGGTTGACAGCCAACAGACGAGCAGCTGGCTCGCTGTGACAGGTTGACAGCCAACAGACGAGCAGCTGGCTCGTTGTGACAGGTTGACAGCCAACAGACGAGCAGCTGGCTCGTTGTGGCAGGTTGACAGCCAACAGACGAGCAGCTGGCTCGTTGTGGCAGGTTGACAGCCAACAGACGAGCAGCTGGCTCGTTGTGGCAGGTTGACAGCCAACAGACGAGCAGCTGGCTCGTTGTGACAGGTTGACAGCCAACAGACGAGCAGCTGGCTCGTTGTGACAGGTTGACAGCCAACAGACGAGCAGCTGGCTCGTTGTGACAGGTTGACAGCCAACAGACGAGCAGCTGGCTCGTTGTGGCAGGTTGACAGCCAACAGACGAGCAGCTGGCTCGTTGTGACAGGTTGACAGCCAACAGACGAGCAGCTGGCTCGTTGTGACAGGTTGACAGCCAACAGACGAGCAGCTGGCTCGTTGTGACAGGTTGACAGCCAACAGACGAGCAGCTGGCTCGTTGTGACAGGTTGACAGCCAACAGACGAGCAGCTGGCTCGTTGTGACAGGTTGACAGCCAACAGACGAGCAGCTGGCTCGTTGTGACAGGTTGACAGCCAACAGACGAGCAGCTGGCTCGCTGTGACAGGTTGACAGCCAACAGACGAGCAGCTGGCTCGTTGTGACAGGTTGACAGCCAACAGACGAGCAGCTGGCTCGTTGTGACAGGTTGACAGCCAACAGACGAGCAGCTGGCTCGCTGTGACAGGTTGACAGCCAACAGACGAGCAGCTGGCTCGTTGTGACAGGTTGACAGCCAACAGACGAGCAGCTGGCTCGTTGTGACAGGTTGACAGCCAACAGACGAGCAGCTGGCTCGTTGTGACAGGTTGACAGCCAACAGACGAGCAGCTGGCTCGTTGTGACAGGTTGACAGCCAACAGACGAGCAGCTGGCTCGTTGTGACAGGTTGATTTATGCGCACAACACTCATGTGGAGCGTCGAGTCTGATGACGGCGGCCGAGGTTGGACCGAGTCTCACATGACACATGGCACGAGTACCACAGGAGTGCTGCCGGAGAGAGGTCCTGCCACAGGGGGCTGCCCGAGACAGGTCCCGCCAGAGACGGGCCCGCCGGGAGAGAAGTCTCGTCACAGGGGGCTGCCCGAGACAGGTCCCGCCAGAGACGGGCCCACCGGGAGAGAAGTCTCGTCACAGGGGGCTGCCCGAGACAGGTCCCGCCAGGGACGGGCCCACCGGGAGAGAAGTCTCGTCACAGGGGGCTGCCCGAGACAGGTCCCGCCAGGGACGGGCCCACCGGGAGAGAAGTCTCGTCACAGGGAGCTGCCCGAGACAGGTCCCGCCAGGGACGGGCCCACCGGGAGAGAGGTCCTGCCACAGGGGGCTGCCCGAGACAGGTCCCGCCAGAGACGGGGCCACCGGGAGAGAGGTCCTGTCACAGGCGGCTGCCCGAGACAGGTCCCGCTAGAGACGGGCCCACCGGGAGAGAGGTCCTGTCACAGGGAGCTGCCCGAGACAGGTCCCGCCAGAGACGGGCCCACCGGGAGAGAAGTCTCGTCACAGGGAGCTGCCCGAGACAGGTCCCGACAGGGACGGGCCCACCGGGAGAGAGGTCCCGCCACAGGGGGCTGCCCGAGACAGGTCTCGTGTTGGGGGGGGGGGGGGGGGGGTCATTTTAGGCTCCCTAAAGTTTTCTGCAGATGGTGAGAAAAAAAAAACGGCGTGCGGCAACGCGCGAAATTCGACACACCCTTTCTCACATCAATTTTGCATGTTGTATGAAAATGTTGAGGTCATGTCACCTACGGTGAACGAGTTAGTGAAGGTCAAGTGAGGTCACCTCCGAAAACGTTCAACCAGTCTTCACGCATTAATGGATAAAGGTATTTAAATGAAACTTTCAACATTGACTCATCTTTGGGAATGCGACAAAGCGCACCAGAGGAATTTTCGATTTTCGTTTTTAATCACTTACTAGTTTTGGAAATTTGCCCATTGAGGCTAAAATGGAAGATTCTGGCTATAGTAAGCACTTTTATGAGGGAAAATTGACTTAAACCAACGTTTAGCGGTCACTTATGCCCATTAGAAATATAAATATAAATATATTGAAATATAAATTCAAGAAAATTGAAAAGTTTACTTTGTAAAAATTTAAAAATAAACTAAAATGGGGATTTTGGGTGGCGCAAAAATGTTAGGGCCATGGTAGAATTCGCCTTCCTTCTCTGGTTCCAAATAATTCTTGTTTTTAAGATCTCCCTAAAATGAATCCCAAGAGCCAAAAACATGCTGTCAGTCGTGATCTCATAGACCCCCTAGTGACGTCACTTTGTGGGGATACAATTTTGGGGGTGGTTTCGTGCCCTAGTCGTCGAGCGCTTTCCCATGACACCACCTTAGTTTTCGTGCAACGCTTGGTTTGGAAGTTAGAGGGGGAAAACGACTTACCTTGATTCAGCGTACTTCTTTTGGGTTTAAGACGCTGATTGAGAATGATGCTCATTAGGTGAGGACAGACGATTTTCCTGCGAGGTTCTTCTGGTCTGCCCACATAAAAGATCCCGAAAGCATGCTTGAAGACATATTTATGCTGTATAGATGAAAGAAGCCGCCAGTCGCTCACACCTCTTCCGTCTACCCCATTAGTCTAGAAATACTCTGCTGTCAAAATATCATGGAGTAACAGCCGGCAGCGCGGTAAGCCTCCAGCTAAACCCGACATATAACGGCGGCGTCAGCGGACCTTTTTGCCCGCCGGCAGTGTTTGCAAATCACTGCGCTATTTGTTTACCAGCACAGCGACTAATCCGGTGCTATTTGTTAAAACCACAACAGTAAAGACGGCTGTAAAAATATTTTGACAGTGTCGGCACACTGAAGCGGCGGCGCGTCGGGCCTCTCCAAACGCTGAGTACCGCAGCTGAGCAGGGCCCGGCTGGGGAGGCGGTCATTGAGTGGGGTATGGCTGAGGGCACGCGTCTGTCGTCACTTCTCGCCCCGCTCCTCTGGGGAGGGGGCCATTGAGTGGGGTATGGCTGAGGGTACGCGCCTGTCGTCACCTCTCGCCCCGCTCCTCTGGGGAGGGGGCCATTGAGTGGGGTATGGCTGAGGGTACGCGCCTGTCGTCACCTCTCGCCCCGCTCCTCTGGGGAGGGGGCCATAAGAGTGGGGTATGGCTGAGGGTACGCGTCTGTCGTCACTTCTCGCCCCGCTCCTCTGGGGAGGCGGTCATTGAGTGGGGTATGGCTGAGGGTACGCGCCTGTCGTCACTTCTCGCCCAGCTCCTCTGGGGAAGGGGCCATTGAGTAGGGTATGGCTGAGGGTACGCGCTTGTCGTCACCTCTCGCCCCGCTCCTCTGGGGAGGGGGCCATTGAGTGGGGGGTATGGCTGAGGGTACGCGCCTCGTCAGCCGACTGAAAGGGCACGCGTCTGTCGTCACTTCTCGCCCCGCTCCTCTGGGGAGGGGGCCATTGAGTGGGGTATGGCTGAGGGTACGCGCCTCGTCAGCCGACTGAAAGGGCACGTGTCTGTTGTCACCTCTCGCCCCGCTCCTCTGGATAGGGGGCCATTGAGTGGGGTATGACTGGGGGTACGCGCCTGTCGTCACCTCTCGACCGCTCCTCTGGAGAGGGGGCCATTGAGTGGGGTATGGCTGAGGGTACGCGCCTCGTCAGCCGACTGAAAGGGCACGTGTCTGTCGTCACCTCTCGCCCCGCTCCTCTGGAGAGGGGGCCATTGAGTGGGGTATGGCTGGGGGTACGCGCCTGTCGTCACCTCTCGCCCGCTCCTCTGGAGAGGGGGCCATTGAGTGGGGTATGGCTGAGGGTACGCGCCTCATCAGCCGACTGAAAGGGCACGCGTCTGTCGTCACCTCTCGCCCCGCTCCTCTGGAGAGGGGGCCATTGAGTGGGGTATGGCTGAGGGTATGCGCCTCGTCAGCCGACTGAAAGGGCACGTGTCTGTCGTCACCTCTCGCCCCGCTCCTCTGGAGAGGGGGCCATTGAGTGGGGTATGGCTGGGGGTACGCGCCTGTCGTCACCTCTCGCCCGCTCCTCTGGAGAGGGGGCCATTGAGTGGGGTATGGCTGAGGGTACGCGCCTCATCAGCCGACTGAAAGGGCACGCGTCTGTCGTCACCTCTCGCCCCGCTCCTCTGGAGAGGGGGCCATTGAGTGGGGTATGGCTGAGGGTACGCGCCTCGTCAGCCGACTGAAAGGGCACGTGTCTGTCGTCACCTCTCGCCCCGCTCCTCTGGAGAGGGGGCCATTGAGTGGGGTATGGCTGAGGGTACGCGCCTCATCAGCCGACTGAAAGGGCACGCGTCTGTCGTCACCTCTCGCCCCGCTCCTCTGGAGAGGGGGCCATTGAGTGGGGTATGGCTGAGGGTACGCGCCTCGTCAGCCGACTGAAAGGGCACGTGTCTGTCGTCACCTCTCGCCCCGCTCCTCTGGAGAGGGGGCCATTGAGTGGGGTATGGCTGAGGGTACGCGCCTCATCAGCCGACTGAAAGGGCACGCGTCTGTCGTCACTTCTCGCCCCGCTCCTCTGGAGAGGGGGCCATTGAGTGGGGTATGGCTGAGGGTACGCGCCTCGTCAGCCGACTGAAAGGGCACGTGTCTGTCGTCACCTCTCGCCCCGCCCGCCTGGCTCGTGCCGGCCGTCTAATTTAGTCGGAACTTACAATGAGACGCGTGACTCGCGCTGCTGGCGGCAAATTTACGGCGCGCGCCCCCAGTCAGCGCAGCCACGTGCCGCTCTGGTCGGCCAGCGCCGCCACGTGCAGCTCTGGTCGGCCAGCGCCGCCACGTGCAGCTCTGGTCGGCCAGCGCCGCCGCTTGCAGCTCTGGTCGGCCAGCGCCGCCGCGGCCGTTCTGGCTTTTGATTTCGCATCGCCTGCGACGGCGGCGAAACCTGCCGCTGCGCCTGTCGACGATTACGGCGCGGCGGCGCCTCATCCAATTAGTGTCAGCCCGGCGGCGGCGGCGGCGGCGTGGCGATAGCGTCGCTTGATTCAGTGGTACAGGGCACGGCTAATTAGCACGGGTGTGGCGCGAATCCCTGTCGCCGCGGCCGCGTCACTTCTGTCTTCGGTTTTTAGCCGGAAGACGCCACCACGGTACGAGATGGTTCATCCAGGTCTGGGCGGGGTGACTGGCCATGTCCCGCTGCGGTCCCGTGTGGAGAAGCCGCCAGGTCTGGGCGGGGTGACTGGCATGTCCCGCTGTGGGTGTGGAGAAGCCGCCAGGTCTGGGCGGGGTGACTGGCCATGTCCCGCTGTGGGTGTGGAGAAGCCGCCAGGTCTGGGCGGGGTGACTGGCCATGTCCCGCTGTGGGTGTGGAGAAGCCGCCAGGTCTGGGCGGGGTGACTGGCCATGTCCCGCTGCGGTCCCGTGTGGAGAAGCCGCCAGGTCTGGGCGGGGTGACTGGCATGTCCCGCTGTGGGTGTGGAGAAGCCGCCAGGTCTGGGCGGGGTGACTGGCCATGTCCTGCTGTGGGCCCTGTGGAGAAGCCGCCAGGTCTGGGCGGGGTGACTGGCATGTCCCACTGCGGTCCCGTGTGGAGAAGCCGCCAGGTCTGGGCGGGGTGACTGGCATGTCCCACTGCGGTCCCGTGTGGAGAAGCCGCCAGGTCTGGGCGGGGTGACTGGCATGTCCCGCTGTGGGTGTGGAGAAGCCGCCAGGTCTGGGCGGGGTGACTGGCATGTCCCGCTGCGGTCCCGTGTGGAGAAGCCGCCCGGTCTGGGCGGGGTGACTGGCCATGTCCCGCTGCGGTCCCGTGTGGAGAAGCCGCCAGGTCTGGGCGGGGTGACTGGCATGTCCCGCTGCGGTCCCGTGTGGAGAAGCCGCCAGGTCTTGGCGGGGTGACTGGCCATGTCCCGCTGCGGTCCCGTGTGGAGAAGCCGCCAGGTCTGGGCGGGGTGACTGGCATGTCCCACTGCGGTCCCGTGTGGAGAAGCTACCAGGCGGCGGCTTCACGGTCCAGGTCTTGAAGCCGCTTCTTCTCTCAAACGCCTCAGGACCTCGATGCAGTGCTGTATCACCGTTTGACCTACAGGAGCAAACTCCTGGTGAACAATTCCCTCCACGTCAAATAAACAGATCAACATACTCTTAACGCTACTCTTGACCTGCTTCAGTTTATCAGTCGCAAAGAACTTGGGTTCTTGCACTGAGATGGCTGCTGCTTGGCTTCATGATCGTAACCATTAGTCCAGCTTTCGACATCAGTGACGACCTTGCAAATGAAGCGTCGACCATTCCTGGCCCGTCCCTGGAGATGCCTTCACACAGCGAGCCGGCGCTCCCGCTGGTCTCGGGTCAGCAATCGTGGCACGACTTTGGCACCGCTCCACCTCATCTTCAGCTCCCCGGTGGAATGTGGGGGCATGAGCCGAACGGTAGGCCGACGATGCTGCAAATGTCGCTAATCGTTCGCCGATCGTCTTCGTGGATGGTCCGACGCACTTTGACAGTATCTTAGTCGGCACCCCTAGTTGATTGTCGGCCACAGCGCTCAGAATTCTCAACCAAAGTTTGTCCACGTTTGAACCGTGAACACGCTCGAATGTTTTGCTTATGTTCATGGATTCATCACCTGATGCTTGTTTAAGTAATTCGTCCTCCGACCGGGCTTTGCCAAGTCTAAAAAAAATGATACACACACACACATACGCTGCTCCTTTTGTCGGCCCTTTTGTTCCCGCAAAATTACAGGAGCCCACTAACACCAGCTTGTAAAGACGCTCGTGAAAACGGCGCGTGCGCTTGTCAACGGGGAACTCCGGACACGATTTGACGATGAAGCTGATCGTCGACATCTGGCACCTCAATTCCGTACCACAACCAGCTGACGCTCCACACGACCAGTTCAGGAACTACAACCAGCAGACGATCCACACGACAGGTCCCGGAACCACAACCAGCTGACGCCCACAAGTCCCGAACCACACCAGTTGACGCTCCACATGGTCCCGGAACCACAACCAGCGACCCCACCGACCAGTCCCGAACTACAACCAGCGACGCTCCACAACCAGTCCCGAACCACAACCAGCTGACGCTCCACACGACAGGTCCCGGAACTACAACCAGCGACGCTCCACGACCAGTCCGAACCACAACCAGCTGACGCTCCACACGACAGGTCCCGGAACTACAACCAGCAGACGCTCCACACGACCAGTCCCGGAACTACAACCAGTTGACGCTCCACTCGACCAGTCCCGGAACTACAACCAGCTGACGCTCCACACGACCAGTCCCGGAACTACAACCAGCTGACGCTCCACACGACCAGTCCCGGAACTACAACCAGTTGACGCTCCACACGACAGGTCCCGGAACCGCTACCAGCAGACGCTCCACACGACCAGTCCCGGAACTACAACCAGTTGACGCTCCACACGACCAGTCCCGGAACTGCTACCAGTTGACGCTCCACACGACCAGTCCCGGAACTACAACCAGCTGACGCTCCACACGACCAGTCCCGGAACTACAACCAGTTGACGCTCCACACGACCAGTCCCGGAACCACAACCAGTTGACGCTCCACACGACAGGTCCCGGAACTACAACCAGCTGACGCTCCACATGATCAGTCCCGGAACTACAACCAGTTGACGCTCCACTCGACCAGTCTCGGAACTGCTACCAGTTGACGCTCCACTCGACAGGCCCCGGAACCACAACCAGCTGACGCTCCACACGACAGGTCCCGGAACTACAACCAGCTGACGCTCCACACGACCAGTCCCGGAACTACAACCAGCTGACGCTCCACACGACCAGTCCCGGAACTACAACCAGCTGACGCTCCACACGACCAGTCCCGGAACTACAACCAGCTGACGCTCCACATGATCAGTCCCGGAACTTTTGGATCGTACCTCGTATGGTAATGGAAACGCTTTCCCGAAAGCAACTTGCCAAAAGTGCTGAATTCAAATTTATTTCGTTTTCGTCAACTACATGGTATGTATTTTGCCAACCTGTTTTTATATCGTTGTCGAATGATCAGTGGATAGACGATGAAATCACCTTATCACGAGTGAAATTTGATGAATTTGAGGTTGATAGTACTTTCCCAGGTTTTTAATTTTTGAAATTGTAGCTACATACCATTAGCGTTGCATGAACATAATTTTCCTGAGGATACCTTGCATTCCAAATTATTTTTGGAGAGCTTCAGCCCTTTACTTATCATTATTTAAGTGATGTGCTCAAGACGTCTACTCACTTAGGTATGTCAAGCAGTAGAGAGGTGAACAGGAGGGTAATATATGAGCCGACGGCATAGTCTCAGCAAACGTCACCGTGAATCTCACTGCACACAATCCATTCCAGTTCTAAAGACGCATCACTATCTAAAATGATGCTGACACGGCAGGTATAGGCAGGGCGGGTAATGCTACCACCAGTTTGGTTTGGAATAGTTTGTTTTGGGTTTAGATTAGTTAACGTGATAAACTAGTTCGCAATTTATTTTTAAATTGTGATGGAGGGAGTTCCTGCACTTATGCTGGTGGTGACGCCTGTTTGGACGATACATTAGCAGGCTTCTATGCTTTGTTTGTGAATAATCAATTAATGGATGAAAAGTGCTCATAACACGGTTGTGGCAAGTAGGTTTGGTTGGGTAAGACTCAAGTAGGTATAGACAATTATCTTATTCTTAAGGTAATTTGTAACAGTACTACAGAATGCGATGAATGCCTTTTCATTATTTGCAGGAGATAGACCTTAGGTAACTGCCTGCTCTGCCTAACCTCTCCACCGTCAACTGTTCTGGTAGAAATTATTTTAAGTTCTGTGTATTGGAAAATAAGGAGAGGAAATGTCACAGCCGCTGATAACAATGTGTGATCTGCAAACATCACGGGACCAGCATATTAAGGCCAGTAGCTTTAGCTTACAGAACGAGGTGAAATTATCGCGATGTCCTGAAATAGCTGTAACTAGCTTACATATCGTGACTGGGCCCAGCTGAGTACTGGCTACCATATCGTGATTGGGTCCAGCTGGTACTGGCTACCCTGTTGTGACTGGGCCAAGCTGGTACTGGCTACCATGTTGTGACTGGGCCCAGCTGAGTACTGGCTACCTTATCGTGATTGGGTCTAGCTGGTACTGGCTACCCTGTTGTGACTGGGTCCAGCTGGATACTGGCTACCATATTGTGATTGGGTCCAGCTGGTACTGGCTACCCTGTTGTGACTGGGTCCAGCTGGAAACTGGCTACCCTGTCATGATTGGGCCCAGCTGAGTACTGGCTACCATGTCGTGATTGGGTCCAGCTGGATACTAGCTACCCTGTCATGAGTGGGCCCAGCTGAGTACTGGCTACCATGTTGTGACTGGGTCCAGCTGGATATGGGCATTGACCGGATCAGGCTTAGGAAATTGGGCCGGTTTCGAACTCTGGTAGGGAGTAGTCTCACGAGTCGCACCTAGGGTAGGGAGTATTCTCCCCATTCGCACCCAGGACAGAGAGTAGTCTCACGAGTCGCACCTAGGGTAGGGAGTATTCTCCCCATTCGCACCCAGGACAGAGAGTAGTCTCACGAGTTGCACCTAGGGTAGGGAGTATTTCATTACCAGAACAGAGTGTAGTCTCACGAGTTGCACCTAGGGTGAGTATTCTCCCAGTCGCACCAAACAGAGAGTAGTCTCACCCAGTCGCTTGCACCAGGACAGAGAGTAGTCTCACGAGTTGCACCTAAGGTAGGAATCAGTCTTCCCAGTCGCACCCAAGACAGAGAGTAGTCTCACGAGTTGCACCTAAGATAGGGAGTAGTCTACCCAGTCGTGCCCAGGACAGAGAGTAGTCTCACGAGTCGCGCCCAGGGCAAGGCGTTGTCTTCCCAGCCGCATCTGCCGTCCGTGATAACACTTGACGGCGATCCTGGCGCTCCCAGGCAGCGGGTTCAGAACAGCTGGTATCCCGTTCAGCTGCCGTGGCAGTAAGCACCACAGTTGTTTAACATACTCTGGTAGGCACTACGTCGCCAGTCGCAGACGACCAGCCTCTGCAGCCACACACACCGCTCTGCCACACACACCGCTCTGCCACACACACCGCTCTGCCACACACACCGCTCTGCCACACACACCGCTCTGCCGCCCTCTGCGGCACGTGCTAACATTCGACTATCATCCCCGGCACGTGCTAACATTCGACCATCATCCCCGGCACGTGCTAACATTCGACCATCATCCCCGGCACGTGCTAACATTCGACCATCATCCCCGGCACGTGCTAACATTCGACTATCATCCCCGGCACGTGCTAACATTCGACCATCATCCCCGGCACGTGCTAACATTCGACTATCATCCCCGTCACGTGCTAACATTCGACCATCATCCCCGGCACGTGCTAGCATTCAACCATCATCCACGCCACATGCTAACATTCGACTGTCACCACGCCACGTGCTAACATTCAACCATCATCCCCGACACGTGCTAACATTCGACTATCACCACGCCACGTGCTAACATTCGACTATCATCCACACCACGTGCTAACATTCGACTATCACCACGCCAAGTGCTAACATTCAACCATCATTCCACGGCACGTGCTAACATTCGACTATCACCACGACACGTGCTAACATTCAACCATCATCCCCGACACGTGCTAACATTAGACTATCACCACACCACGTGCTAGCATTCAACCATCATCCCCGGCATGTGCTAACATTCGACTATCATCCCCGCCACGTGCTAACATTCGACTATCATCCACGCCACGTGCTAACATTCGACTATCATCCACGCCACGTGCTAACATTCGACTATCATCCACGCCACGCGCTAAGATTCGACCATCATCCCCGCCACGTGCTAACATTAAACCATCATCCCCGCCACGTGCTAACATTCGACTATCATCCACGCCACGCGCTAAGATTCGACCATCATCCCCGCCACGTGCTAACATTCAACCATCATCCCCGCCACGTGCTAACATTCGACTATCATCCACGCCACGTGCTAGCATTCAACCATCATCCCCGCTACGTGAGGGAATCATTCCGGTCAGTGTTCCGACCACGTGGTGGTGAGCTCCACGTGGGCGGCGGGAGTGGTCGGCCACTGGAGTACATCCACTCCAGTGGCCGGGCCCAGCACGTGCTGTCCAGTCGGCTCCACTCCAGCCCAGTGTTCGGGCAGCTCCTGCTCACGTCTGCAGCCGGAGTTGGTGGCCGGCGGTTCTGGGTCTTGCTGAGCGGGGGCCCCGCCGACATTGTGCGTCGGAAAAAAGCTGTCCGGCAGCCATCTGTCACTGTAATGACCGACTTCCGGTGGCGGCGGCACGATCTGTCGCCGGCGCGCCGTGTCACAGTCACAATCACAGTCACAGTCGCAGTCGCCAGACTGCACGGCCACACGAGCCGCCACGTCAGGTCCTCACGATCTGTCGCCGGCGCGCCGTGTCACAGTCACAATCACAGTCACAGTCGCAGTCGCCAGACTGCACGGCCACACGAGCCGCCACGTCAGGTCCTCACGATCTGTCGCCGGCGCGCCGTGTCACGGTCACAGTCACAATCACAGTCACAGTCGCAGTCGCCAGACCGCACGGCCACACGAGCCGCCACGTCTGGTCCTCACGAGCCGGACAGCTTCCCCAGATAGCGGTCACCAGACAGCGAGACTGCCGCCTCCGCCGCTCCCCTGGCCGTCGGTCACACGGCAGCTTTGTGCGGACAGGGGAGACCGACGGCATAGACGTAGGAGCGGGTGTGGGACAGGGGAGCGGGTGTGGGCCAGGGGAGCCGGTGTGGGCCAGGGGAGCCGGTGTGGGCCAGGGGAGCGGGTGTGGGCCAGGGGAGCCGGTGTGGGCCAGGGGAGCCGGTGTGGGCCAGGGGAGCCGGTGTGGGCCAGGGGAGCCGGTGTGGGCCAGGGGAGCCGGTGTGGGCCAGGGGAGCCGGTGTGGGCCAGGGGAGCCGGTGTGGGCCAGGGGAGCCGGTGTGGGCCAGGGGAGCCGGTGTGGGCCAGGGGAGCGGGTGTGGGCCAGGGGAGCCGGTGTGGGCCAGGGGAGCCGGTGTGGGCCAGGGGAGCGGGTGTGGGCCAGGGGGAGCTGGTGTGGGCCAGGGGAGCGGGTGTGGGCCAGGAGAGCCGGTGTGGGCCAGGGGAGCCGGTGTGGGCCAGGGGAGCGGGTGTGGGCCAGGAGAGCCGGTGTGGGCCAGGGGAGCCGGTGTGGGCCAGGGGAGCGGGTGTGGGCCAGTGGAGCCGGTGTGGGCCAGGGGAGCCGGTGTGGGCCAGGGGAGCCGGTGTGGGCCAGGGGAGCGGGTGTGGGCCAGGGGGAGCTGGTGTGGGCCAGGGGAGCCGGTGTGGGCCAGGGGAGCTGGCAGTGTGGGCCAGGGGAGCGGTGTGGGCCAGGGGAGCGGGTGTGGGCCAGGAGAGCCGTTGTGGGCCAAGGGGAGCCGATGTGGGCCAGGGGAGCCGGTGTGGGCCAGGGGAGCGGGTGTGGGCCAGGGGGAGCTGGTGTGGGCCAGGGGAGCGGCTACGTGCTCCCAACTTGATGTTAACCTTCTTCCTGCAAATATTAGCACGAGTTATGGTTGGCACATGGCAGAACTTGTTACCTATTGTCTTTGTTTTTCATGTTGCAGGTCTGGTGAATGCTCAGTTGCTGCCGAGATGTCACGCGTGAAAACAAAACAAAATATATGGTCCGTGGCTCTGAATGATTTTGTGTCCAAGGTTCGATGTCTTTCGTATGGTACACAGGGCTGCATCTCAAAGCCAGTTAAGCTCTGGCTTGTCCGGAACTGTTTGAAGTTCTCATAATATTTATTCAGTGGAAGTGTGTCGCTGAATTTGTACTTGTTCATCTTTCTGGAGCAGGAGGCTAACTATACGTTGCATACACACTAAATATACGTGAAGTTGCGCTAAATATACACGCAAGCTAAGCTTCTGTACGATGCCTAGAGGTAATGCCCATCTCTTGAATTTAGAAGCTGGACTCAAATTGTAGCAATCCTCCAATCTATGTCGGTTTTAGAACAGCAGAATAGCGAACGTCCCAGGAAACCTGGGGGTAGAGGGAGATGCCTGGCCTTTATGTAAATATATGCATCGTATATTGTCTGTTGCGATTCTTCATACAAGCTTTACAGTGTACTCACGATGTCACCGGCAAATTCTAGCTAAAAGCTGGATGGAGAGCAGGGTTTTGGCTCCCTGAAGGGTTCATTGGAAGCACGGTAAACTCTCAGTTGAAATTATGTCTAATTTACTGGAGATACAGACTGTGTGGTGTTCAGAGGCTCTGCTAATCATGTGCTCACAGCATTTTGTATATCAAGTTTCCGATAGATGTGATTTAAAAATAATGCCGTAGTTCTGCATTGTGTGCTAAAACAAACTGGATATGGGAGGGGATTTTATTCCGGCCAATGCGCGTATTGGAATGGAACCAAGTTTGTATTGTGCACATGCAAATCGACCTTGCACCACTTTTATGAGATAACAAAATATAACCACAATATACTTCACAAGCTGTACTCTTCGACTTATGACTATATCAATGTATTTCATGTTGATTTTAACTATTTTGCTTTCAAAATCACTTCAGTTTTTCTCTTTTTGTTACAACGATATATTAAAAGGTTATGCAGTATGAAATGATCCTCTACTACACAACCCTCTCTAATTAGTGTGGCACCACTATGCAGACGGATCTGACTGAGATACTCAGTCTCTGTAGGATACGTTCTGACCTTTAATAATGTATTTTCTTGCTTGGTTTGTCAGTTCTTTTTGCAAGCTACTTGGCGAGAGAACTGGATAAAAGTGGCATGCCTATATTGTGACAGTGCTTTATACTTTCAGCATGATACAAGTGATGTAAGGTATAGCATTTTGATGTCGGAACCGCTAAATGATTCTCAGTTGTATCACGGTAATGACATGAAGGATATAGATTGGCTGTTAACTTGGACCATACCGACTACTCCACTTCAGAAAAACAAGTACTAAAGTAGTAAATAATAAAATACAGCAAAACTCATTAAATATACTGGCGAAAATGCGCTGTTTGATGTATATGTCACACTTCTTTCACATGTCCTACACAAACTTCACTTCTTTCACTTCACACATGCTTTTCTCACATGCTTCACATGCCCACTTCTTTCACATGTTACGCTGTCACACGTCTACAACAGATGCTGCATATGACTATTTATTTTATGAATGGCCAGTGGTATCTCCCTGCGGGCACTATTTATTCGTTAAAGATTAGTTGTCTAGGATGTTATTTTTATTTTGCCTGAGCAGGCAGGCAGCTAATAATTATTTTGAAACATATCGCAGTACACTGAATTTCCCGTGCTTTCAAGCACAATGTGCCACACAATTTTAATGCATTATGAATGATAAATCTAGCACCCATTTATCAATCCTTTATCAAGCGTCCATGAAGCCACACCACAACACGTTGTACCCTAATTCTGGTTACCATTCGAAACAATGGAGAAAAAAAATCCGAAAAACTATCACGCACATCACAGCTTTTGCATACCACATCACTTTACCCTTATCGATACAGCATCACTCATTGCAAAGAACTACCCCAACATATTCGTAGTGAAGCCAAAATAATCGGCATGCTGATCTGTGTTATCCATTTCATATCACTGGAGCTCCAGCAGGGCTAGAGCCAAGCACCGCTGATGCCGTGGTGAAGACGCAAGGATTCGCTGGCTGTGTACGCTGCAATACCACAGCAAATTTGGTCGTGGTTTTTAGCGACTGTTAAATTAAGTACCTTGCCGCAAAACTATAAATAAAAACTGCGTATTGTGAGAATGTGTTCATACTCCAATCATGGTGGCATTTATGCAGATCCCAGTCTCGCTTAAGGGAGCACCCAAAGCTTATCTCTTTCAAGAAGCCTACTTTGCCAAGCTTAGCATCCAGGATCACTGCAAGATATCGTCAGCGTGTCGAAACCGCAACTACAAAAACAAAGAAGCGAAAACCAGTATGACTGCCTGCCTTCCTTCATTAACAATGCCTATAATCAAACCCAAACAGTTGCAACAATATGGTTTTGAACTCCAGCCAAGATTGTTTCCCACTCATCTGAGGAGCCACATCACGCGCCGCCTCGCCGCCGTTATCCTACTTCCCTCCCCGACGAATCGCAGGATCTGCACTTGTGAGCGCGTGTGTGGAGACGACTGCAGGACGCGCACCGCCAGCACACGTGCTGTCGCCAGCACACACGCGCACGTGTTCCGACTGGCCGGACTGCGTGAGATTCCTGGGCCTCGGTCGGCGCGCACTGCACCGCCCCTCCACTGCAGTGTCGACCGGCCGCCGTCGTGGCCGCGCCGACTCGTATTTCTGACCTGCCGACCCCGGCATGGCCGGCACTCGCGACACTCGCGGCACTCGCGGCACTCGCGGCACTCGCGGCACTCGCAGCCGGCCGCCGTCGCGTGGCGCCTGGCCGAGCCGCACTCGGCCGTGCCGAAGGCGTGCCGAACACGTCTGCAGCACCGGCATCGGCCGTGCCAAACACGTCTGTAGCACCGGCATCGGCCGCACGCGAGCTTCTCCCTCTGGCGCCAGCGACGTGTCACACGTGGGACCCTCCCTCCTGCACGGCATCACAGGTGAGACTTTCCGGTACCTGGTCCACACCTGGGGCTCTCCCCAACACCACGCCACACGCAGTGTTCTTCCTTCAGCAACGTGCCGCATGCGCGGCTCTCCCCTCGGTATCGAGCCGCACGTGGGAATCCTTCTCAGGCACCGTACCAGCGACTGGTGCCGAGAAGTGCCGTCCTCCATCACATCTCTGGCTGCGCTGCTGTGCCGGGCTGTGCCCGCGGGTAACAACGCCGGCGACGTTTGGACACCCGCTTACTCTGCGGATGTGGTGCTGCCCGGGACAGTGCTGTGTGCTGCAGCAAGTGACGCTGCACTGCGGCAGTGGCGCTGTGCTGTGCCGTGAGCTGTTTGCAGCTGCACTATGCGGTGGTGTGCAGTGAGGTCATGCTGTGCTGTGCCGTACTGCGTTGTGCGCTGTGACGGTAGTGCGCTGCAGTGACGTACGCTGCAGCCACGGTGCAAGACAATTTGACACTCCTGAACAAGCTGTGATGATGACGCTCTGCTCTTTCGGATTAGGAGGTAACGTACGCCAAGACTGCTTGGAGAATAACAGAAGTGGGAACACAGGTGTAAGCTCGACGTTAATGAGACATGCAAAATCTGAAGCGTAGTTAATTTCAACAGTGAGCGTCATGAGCAGATTAGTGCTACATGTGTCCAAATGTACTGAACCATGGGGGCTATTGCAGCTTAGGGGACTTAAATATGGTGGATGTGTATTCCGATGCCTACTCACCTTTGTCCTCCTGCTTTGCCGAGCTCGCTAGAAGGAACGTAATGAGGAATTTTCAACTGAGTCTCATTTAATTTAATTTGGACATGCTTGTAAAGATTAAACTAGGGAATACAATCATCAAATTACTCGATGGGTGTTGGACTTATAATTGATTCATTTTTTAAAAGGAGAACATTAACTCCTTTATCTCGAAACGATTACCACGTAGATCACATGAATGCAAAAAGACGAGGTTATACTTCGACCACAGGTCTGTCAAATAATGAACAACGTGTACTCGGTCTCATCGCATACCAGCAGTATCTGTCACATATCTCGCACATGCCGTGCCAAATCTTATTACATATCTGACGTTCAGACTAAATAGCTATTTGCTGTTGCATGCTACTGACATATACAAACCGCTACTTACACGTACATGTACATGTTTTCAGGGATGTTGTTTTATATACTTTTGAAGGGACAAGTGCCCCCTAAATATTGGCTTTGCCCCGCCCCATAATAATTTCAACTTTTAACATCGGCCCTATGGAGTGTGCACCAAATCCATTTGGGCCTGCCTATTGCTGTAATGTATTTCTGCCCTCCCCCAAAAAAATCAGAAATCAACACCCATGCATGTACACACACAATGGTCACACATTCCAAACACGTATCCTATGCTAGATGTACAGAATTGATGACGATGCCCGGATGTTATTGCTAAATGTACAGAATTTGCCACGATGCCCAGACGCTATTGTTAAATGCACATACTTAGCCACACATCCCAAATGTTATTGCTAAATGTACAGAATTGGTCACGATGGTCAGATATTACTCAGTATTGGAGTACCAACATGAAACCAGACCGCTTACCGCTGCGGCCGTCTATTGCCCCATCACAAGGGCCTGCAGGTAACAAGATGAATAGCTGTTGTTACTGCGGTTTAGAGGGCAAATACACGGCCATAGGTGCAGATAAGGAAGAAGTCCTTTAGCAACCAAAAATACAATAGATCAAACATGATATTTTCAGATTTTGCTCTTCAAATCCAAAAAGTGTCTGCGCGCTCAGCGCGCTGAAACAGTTTTTCTTCCATCACATTTGTTTTTGGTCGGTCTCCCCTGAATACAATCCTGGCTGCGCCACTGTGCACGGCCAAGGACCTGCTTTACAGGATCAGATGCAAAATGTGTGCGAACCAAGGTAGCGCCTCTGTTTGAGAGACGAGGCACCATCATGTGAGTCCTCAGGGCAGTCGTTTGGGTGCTGATTATCGTTGATGTCATAGGGCCAATATACTGTATCCTGAGATTGCCATTCAGGGCTTTGGACGGTTGTGGATACTCTGCATTGTTCTGGGGGGAGGGGGGGGGCCACTCCGGACTGTTGGGGATGGTCGTGGGGATCTTCGGGGGGGAGCGAGGTGGGGGAGCCTGGGACCGTCGTGGGCGAGCCCGTGTGATGCTGATGAACGGAGTGAGCCGGTGATGTTGCGAGAAGGACGCTGTTTTTCTGTCTGTGTGTCGACTTGCCGACGTCAATCAAGCTGTCTTCTTCTGACGGAGGCCGGGCAGGAAAATGAGGGAGGGAGGGCAGGGGAGGAGGGGCAGGGCTAACGTCGGCAACAGTCCTCTGTAGTACACATCAGGTCTCCGATGCCCTCACTCTTTACTCTCTCCTCCTCGGCATCTCTCTCTCCTTGTTTTCTCGTTCCTACTATCTCGTGTCCTCCTCGACTCTCGCTTCATGGTTCTTTCTTTTACTGATATATATATATATATATATATATATATATATATATATATATATATATATATATGTGTGTGTGTGTGTGTGTGTGTGTACATCCCAAGACAAGTCAAAAGCATGTCTAGTCTGAAGAGGCTCAGTCGACCGGGCCTACTGCTCCGTCTAATTTAATTTGTTTTCACAATTTGAAAGGGGCCTAGGGAACTGCCTCGGATGATCTGGAGTTGCCTAATTTGAGGAAGGCACATTGACATGACATTGATAAACATTGCATTCAGTTAATATTTCAAGCTCTACAGCTGATAGAACAATACAGAGTGAAGTAGAAGCGCGATAAACTGTGGTCGGGGAGACTGGCACCGGGGGGCCTCCACCCACCCAACTAACCGAACTTCGTACATAAGCACATAGTCGCTATTATTTCTGCAGGGAGACCGGTAGAAATAATTTGCTAGTCATTATTTTCCTAAATTTCTTGTAATATTGGCATAAAGCGGCATGATGTCTATGGAAGTCCAATTGCCTGACATGCCAACTTTGACCTGACTTGGTAGGTCAACCAATAAACTCAGGAAATATGTGTGACAGTGAATACATGTGAATGCAACGTGAGAGATGGGGCCAGAAATGCCAGAAATATGCTCATGTCTCTTCTGCGTCTCTAGCATAAATAGGTGCGAAATGGCGAGCAACCTCACCTCAGCGGCAGGGTGCCATGCAGGAGCCATCGGACTGTAGGGGTTAAAACCCTACATGGCATACATTTTCCTTGATTGCTTAATTGCTGGTGGCTTAGGCCAAGCGCTGACATGCGATCTACGAGCCATGTTTGTCAGACATCTCAGACACCTCAGACTGTAGCCACCTCAGATACCTAGGAGTGCAGCCACCTCAGACACCTCAGACTGCAGCCACCTCGGACACCTCCGACTGTAACCATATCGGTCCGACATTGACATCTCAAACTGCAGTCATATCGGACCTGCCTTACTACAACACCGAACCTGTGCCGCACAGCGTCTCGTCCACAAATGACGTGAACTAGGAGAAAGCATTTCTTTGGTTTGTGTAATTCAGTCTCATGCAAATCTAAGATCTGCGGAACTCCTAGTCACAAAATAGTCAGATGGAAGCACCCGCGCGTCTTATGTCGCTGATCTGCCGCCTCGATATATTCTCTGAGGTGTTAGAAAGGAGGCAATGGAATGCTTCCCAGCAGCTATTAAACCCAGCCTTTGACCAGGCTATTGTGATGGAAAGCGAAAGTAAGAAGCCTGTTGGGAATAAGAATTGTCAGGATGTACGTGAATAAAGGGCCTTGCGAGGAAATGCATTATTTTGGCCTCTGTGGCTGCAATATCCGGTTGGTAATCGCTAGTGGTGAGCAGACTGAGTTCTTATGCTTGCAGTCACCTACTGAGAGACTCGCTTCTAAAATAGGAGCTTCTTATTGGAAAGACAACGAAATCATGTGGCTATCTAGCTACATGCGGCTTGGGAGTGAAAAAGGACGTAAAGTCCTTACTCAGTTGAAACTATGCCACGGAAAATCCATGTCACATAACATCAACCGTTGATTTATCACACAAGCAGAATGTCGATGCAAAATAAGTGGCGTCACCAAGCCCAGCTGGTTAGTGGCAACAACAGTAACTCCGGGCCATTGACATTAGCCCTTGTTGGTCCCGACTATATTTATTCAATCTATTTAAGGTTATGTCCAGCAAGGATTGTAAGTGTCCCATCCGTTAGTGCTGCCGCCTGAATATCGTTGCGTAGACTGCGCCGCAATGTCGTTGTGTAAACCGGGCTGCCTTATCAGAAGGCGCAACAAACATAATGCTTTTGGAAACCGTAATGTCAGGCGAAAATGTTTGAATAAACTTCGATTCGACATGACACGACGCGGTTTGGTGCAGTATATTGGGTGGCGGCAGTAGTGTCCTGGGAGGTCAAACATTTCGAGAAGTCCTGGATGGAAACAAGTGACTTTCTTAACTGATCATTTCAGCATAGCTTTATTAAGTCAACGTCTGAGACCGGCAAAAGTTGGGCGACATGGTCGTCTGTCCCTGCTCATACGGATATGGGAGCGGTTCGCGGTTCCACCCCGGTGGTGTTTGTACGCAGTGTCTCAGTGGTGCTTCATTCGCAATGGTTCTGCTTCATTGGCGACGGTCCTTTGAGTTAAATAAGGTGCATGTCTGTCACCAACAAAAAGTGATTTGGCTCATATATTTCAGTCAATTGACAGATCCAAATCCGACACCGCGGCGTAGAAGGGAACGCAAAAAATAACCTAACATTGCAGCAACTGAAACGTCAAATCCATAGTGAATCGGCAGGGTAATTAGCATTTCGATCACTTTTCGATTGCATCAATAAAACCGGACATATGTTTATAATAAAACCGGACATATTTCGATTGCATCAATAAAACCGGACATGTTTGCCTGCATTTAGTTTGCCATGTCTCCTTGGCGTGAGGAACGTGAGGAACTGTCTTCTGCTCCTCCAACGTGAGGAATTGCCTTCTGCACGCACTCATCATGCATTGGATATATCCCTCCGCGTCTGGCGGTTCCACTCTAGTGGTAATGGCGATGGCTATTCTCGGTGGTGTTTGTGATAAGCTTCCACTGGCGATAGTGATGACGGCTTCTTTCCAGCGGTGCTGTTGATGGTCCTGTTCCGGTGGATTTTGTGATGATCCTCAACAGTGGCGGCGGGTGGTGGGGCTGGACCTGCCCACTGGTGACAGTGGTGACGCTCCTCGGTGATATCCCGTCGTCAGCATGGCCGCTGGGTGACGTGACGTCACCGCTGGACCCCGATCGGTCGCTATTGGCCCACCAATCACAACAGCGCGCGCCAGTCGCACCAATGGCGTGCCCGCCGCCGCTGACGGCTTCCAGAGCCAATCGGACCGGCGGCGGCGGCGGCGGCGCGCTCTGGTCGCCGCCGCCGCCGGCGCCCGACAAAGGACGGCGGCTTCGTTTGATTGGGTCGGCTCGCTGACAGCCGGCGGCAGCGCAGCCTCTGCCGCCGCCGCCGGCTGTGATTCATGGCATTCCTGGCGGGGACGCGCCGCTCAGCTGAGAAGGGCTCATGATTCGCCGACGACTGCCGCGTGGGATGGTGAGCACTGGCGCGGCGGCCGCCGCCGCCGCTGGTTCCCCCACCAGCAGGGACCGCCAGCATTCGGTGAGCGCTATGTCATGGCACTGGCTTTGAAGTGTGCAGCATACCAGCCGCACATGCTGTGTCAAATCACCCACCCAACGTACCAGTCGCACATGCAGTGTCACACGCCAGCATTCGGTGAGCGCTATGTCAGTGGCACTGGCGTACCAGTCGCATGCAGTGTCACACACACCCAACGTACCAGTCGCACATGCAGTGTCACACACACCCAACGTACCAGCCGCACATGCAGTGTCACACACACCCAACGTACCAGTCGCACATGCAGTGTCACACACACCCAACGTACCAGTCGCACATGCAGTGTCACACACACCCAACGTACCAGCCGCACATGCAGTGTCACACACACCCAACGTACCAGTCGCACACATGGGCTCCACAATATGTCAAGCAAAGGTATTCAATACTACTTGTATACCAGTGCTGAATACGCCAATGCAATTCCAATCGCAAAAATGGTAAATATGTCGCCACAACCATTTTTGTTTCGCGTCAGTTATATGTTCCGCCGCTGCTTGCGCCAAGAGCGCGATTGCACGTTATGTCGGCATTCGGAGCTGTCCGGCCGTGACCTAGTAACACCGACGTCCGGCGAGGACGGGTGATTCTCTGCAGGCCGCATGATAACCACATCTGTCACGTTTGATTGGCGCTGTCCGGCCGGCGGCGACGACTCGGCCTGGCGCTGCGTCCGCTCCAGGCGGTGTTGTGACCGCCGACCGGCCCAGTGCCGGCGCGAGCCGCCCGGCCGGCCGGCCGCCGTCTGCCCGGCTGCCCCGCTGCAGACGGCGGCACGGCTTTGACGCTGCCCCCTGGGGCGATCTGCCGGAGAGCGGCCGCCCCCTGGGGAGCGCTGCCTCCGCCGTCCCGCCGTCGCGGCGGCTATTTATTTATGAAGTGGCAGCCGTGCGGCCGTCTGTGGGCTAGTTGGTCGGTCGGAGGGATCGACAGCTGACGTAGGCAGGCCGTGCCGAGCCGCCGCACGTCACGTCACGTCACGTCACGTCACGTCACGTCACGTCACGTCACGTCACGTCACTGCTGGTGCGGTCACGTCGGGCCGACTGGGTAGACGTGGGCGTCCTTCTAATCTAACGGAGCAGCTGACAGTGGTCTGGGAAGAGAAGACCTTGAGAAGAACGTGAGAAGAACGTTAATGTGCTTCTGGAACGGAAAGTGGAGCAAAGCGAAACTTAACCGTGGTGCGAGCTGAACAACGAGGAGTGTGTCATGAATGCAGGCGTGAAAAAGAACCTTGGTTCTTTTGCAACGCATTCGACTGCTGTGCTAAAGAGCATCGTCAACCTCTCACGCCAATTAGTAGCGGATGGGCTCGGAAATCCCACTGGTTGTGGGATCGGAACTCACGATCTTGCGATCGAGAGGCTAACGTCCTATCAACTGAGCTACCGCGATCCCCGATGATGAACTCATGCATAGGACTCATGCATAGTTGTACCTGGATTGAAAACAAACCGCAAGGTTTTGTCGACTAGCTAAGGGGGTTGGTTCTGTTCCCTAATTGAATACCTAGTATACCTAGGCTAACTGAATACCTGGCAGGCTATCTTTGCGATGGTCAATTTAGTAGTACTATGAGAGCTGAAGTTATTCAAACGGCGCCTGTAAATTCTGAACATCCCAACAAGTGCTGCAGTACTTCACTTCACCTGTTTGTAATGACTTCAGTGCTCGTTTGTTATGAAGATGAAATGACTCTCAGGGGAATATTAGGATGTAGACATAACTTAACGCCGGGTGTGTTGCACTAATGAAGAATTACCATGCCATTTCCTGACTTCGATATTATAAGTTCAATATAACCAGAACATGTGTTAGGTGCAGAAGGTAAAAGTCATTAACTTTGCGACTGTTGCATCCTTCCCTGGTACCCCGTCATCTCAGGGCTCTTTCGTCCAATGCACTCGTTATTTTGTCTGATTGTGCGTACCATTAGGGGCGTCACTAGGAGCTTGCCCTCGCTCGCCCAGCGAGCGAGGGCATTACCTACCTGGTTAGCTCAGTGGCCTGCAAAGGTCTCTCTGTCTTGGCACAACGGATAGAGTCGATTCAAGACGACAACACGTGCCAGCGGGGATATAGAAGGAGAGGAAGTGGAAAGAAGTAGAGAGAGAGAGAGAGAGAGAGAGAGAGAGAGAGAGAGAGAGAGAGAGAGAGAGAGAAGAGAGAGAGAGAGAAGAAAAGAAAAAAAAAAGAAAAAAAAAGAAGAGAGAGAGAGAGAGAGAGAGAGAGAGAGAGAGAGAGAGAGAGAGAGAGAGAGAGAGAGAGAGAGAGAGAGAGAGAGAGAGAGAGAGAGAGAGAGAGAGAGAGAGAGTGTGTGTGTGTGTGTGAGAAGCATGTGGTTGCCAGGTGGGCCAAGTAATATCAATTCTTTGAGAGACATATCAAAGGGTTAATAGGATTGATATAGTTGTTTGGGATCACCCTTTGTCAAACACTTTTCACGAGCGTTCGGGGCTCACAGCGGCTCCATCGTCAGCTGGTATCTTCAGATAGAAAGTTTATGAAAAATGTTTCGCCAAGGGTCATTCCAGGTACAGTTTACAAATAATATCACTTCAGTAAAGGTAGTCGAAATAAAAAATATGTTTGTGCTGTCATGATGCTTGCAATGCTACACTTCTTAACCGTCGCAACCAGAGGCGCAGCCAAAGGGAAGTCCGGTGGCCCGGTCCTTCCCTTGCTACCAAAAATGCACTGGATCAAGTAGGAAATTTGTAGAACCAAACCAAACCAAACATTTTGGGCACGCGAAGCGCGCCCAAAGTGTTCTCTGTTGCATGCAATTTCTTTCGGCCGGCTCTCCGTACGAAAATCCTGGCTGCGTCATTGGTCATACACACAACCAGGAGGGCGGTGGAGTACACAGCTGTACACAGCTGTACACAGCTGGGAACTAACGTTGACAGGTAAAGTTTTCTGGTCGGCTTTCTGACTCACAAATGAGCACTCAAAGATGGCAAACAAAGGCAAACTACACATACTCAGAGGAGCAGGGATCGGTGCCAACTCGCAAGCCACGCAAGGGAGTGGCTTTGCCAATGTGCGATCCAGGAACGTTACGCACACCCACAAATCGAACCCGTGCACCGAACAATTGCTTGAAAAAGCTGCCAGTAGTACTCACCTCTCCCACTCACCGTTAGACAGCATGCAGGCCACGTGGCATGGCGTAACTACGAGACCGACGGCTGGCCAAGCCGGTGCTGGCCCACCCGACACGGACCAGGTTCTGCCAGAAAGCACTTTCTTTGAACAAATAATGAGAGTTCTCAAAGAAAGAAAAACAGTGTGATGGAAGAGGCTAAATATTAAAGTTAAATGAGCTGTTTTAAGTCTGAGTGAGTGAATTAGGACTTGGAACGCTGTGAAAAAGAAATAATTGAGGTTCAAAAGCTTGATGGTCGTGCCGAAGAGGATCGGGTCGCTCAGAAGAACTCAGCAGCAGTCAGTTTCCTGTGGGGTATGCTGGACCCGCTGGCCTCAGCAGTAGTCGGTATCCCTGCGAGATGTGCTGGACCCGCTGGCCTCAGCAGTAGTCGGTATCCCTGCGAGATGTGCTGGACCCGCTGGCCTCAGCAGTAGTCGGTATCCCTGCGAGATGTACTGGACCCGCTGACCTCAGGAGTAGTCGGTATCCCTGCGAGATGTGCTGGACCCGCTGGCCTCAGCAGTAGTCGGTATCCCTGCGAGATGTGCTGGACCCGCTGCCCTCAACAGTAGTCGTTATCCCTGCGCTGGCCGAGAGGTGAGCCTGCTAACCGCTGAAAAGCGTTCGGCGGCCTGCGGGCGGCGCGGTCTGGTCGGCTATCATGTATATCACGCCGGCTGTGCAATATTTACAGTGCGCGTCACGGCGTGACAGGCTGCAGAAGGCCGACAGGCCGCGCCGGACGTGCTGGGCCACGCCACACGCCTTTGTGGCGGCCGCCTCCACTGCTGTCGCACTGCGACGGCGTCACGCGGCACACCGTCACACGGCCGGTCCGTCACACTGTCACACTACCACATCGTCACACACCGTCACACACCGTCACACTACCACATCGTCACACACCGTCACACTACCACATCGTCACACACCGTCACACTACCACATCGTCACACACCGTCACACTACCACATCGTCACACACCGTCACACTACCACATCGTCACACAGCCGGCCCGTCACACTACCACATCGTCACACACCGTCACACTACCACATCGTCACACATCGTCACACAGCCGGCCCGTCACACTACCACATCGTCACACACCGTCACACTACCACATCGTCACACACCGTCACACTACCACATCGTCACACACCGTCACACGGCCGGTCCGTCACACTACCACATCGTCACACATCCGTCACACACCGTCACACTGCCACATCGTTACACATCGCACACAGTCGGGTCACATGCCACATCGTCACACACCGTCACACTACCACATCGTCACACACCGTCACACGGCCGGTCCGTCACACTACCACATCGTCACATACCGTCACACTACCACATCGTCACACACCGTCACACTGCCACATCGTCACACACCGTCACACCGTAAGGTTCCACTCACAACCCAACCACGTCAAACACACGTCCGTCATACTACCACATCGTCACACACCGCCACACTGCCACATCGTCACACACAGTCGCACTGCCACATCGTCACACACCGTCACACCACCACATCGTCACACGGCCGGTCCGTCACACTACCACATCGTCACATAGTCACACCTTCACACCATCACACCGTCACACGGCCGGTCCGTCACACTACCACATCGTCACATCGTCACATACCGTCACACTACCACATCGTCACATAGTCACACCTTCACCCATCACACCTCACCGGCCGGTCCGTCACACTACCACATCGTCACATCGTCACATACCGTCACACTACCACATCGTCACATAGTCACACCTTCACACCATCACACCGTCACACGGCCGGTCCGTCACACTACCACATCGTCACATCGTCACATACCGTCACACTACCACATCGTCACATAGTCACACCTTCACACCATCACACCGCCACACGGCCGGTCCGTCACACTACCACATCGTCACATCGTCACACACCGTCACACTGCCACATCGTCACACACAGTCGCACTGCCACATCGTCACACCGTCACACCATCACACCATCACATGGCCGGTCCGTCACACCGTCATACCGTCACACCGTCACACCGTCACACCATCACACCGTCGCACTGCCATATTGTCACACCGTCTCACCGTCACATTGTCATACCGTCACATCGTCACATCACTACGCCGTGACACGGCCGGCCGGTGACGGCTGCAGACGCCGTTGACAACCCCCTGCCGCAGTGCTGGGGTGGTCCCGGTAACTCAGTCCGCAGTTGCAGAGCTGTGAAGTCTGAACGCCCGCCGGACCACAACGGGCACACTTTGAAGTCCGACTTTGAAGTCCGACTGTGCAGCTGAATTAACGACGCTGATCACGTGCATGCCAGCTACTGGATCTCCATTGCGATTCTCGAGGACACAGACGCATGCATCACCCCCGTCTGTGTGCCGCCGAACCGTCAGACGAGCACTGCATACACGGCTGCGCCGCCGAACCGTCAGACGAGCACTGCATACACGGCTGCGCCGAACACAGTGCAAATAAACAATGCGCCGTGTGAGTGTACACTGGGCGGCGGCCTGTATGACGGTCATGTGTTCGGGCTTCGCTCGACTGAGCGAGCCAACGGTCGGTGACGGTGCTGTAGCTTCTGTTGGCCGGCAGGCTCAACCGCTCGCTCAGTCCGACAATACTGATTACTCAAATTCCCCCGCCCCCCTCCCCTCCGGTGCTGCAGACCTCCAGTCTGTGCTGTTTGTCGTGTTCTCATTCATCTAGCATAGCTGCACCTTTCACGGTGTGTTGGCTAACTTGGACTTCAGATGGATGTTTTGTTGTCGACTGTGATAGCACGCGCCCTGGAGGGCCTCGGAAAATTACGCGCACTGGAGGGGGGGGGGGGGCGGATTACGCCCCCCTAAGATCTCGGCTCCTATTAAAGCTGGAGGAACGAAATTCGCAGGGTGGATGGGTACGGTAGTGAACTCTATTGTGTGCAAATTTTATGACCTTAGGTCTATATCTTCAAGGTCAAATGGGGTCACATTTGTCAAAATTTTATTGTTTTGCGTGGCTTGGCTTGTCATTGTCATGGATCGCGGTGATTATGTTTAAATGCTCCAAAATGGGCATCATTGATGTTTTAGACATTACTAATGATGCATTACAGATGCTAGACTCGACATTTGACTTCAGGTCACCTATATAGCAGCACTTTATCAGGTCAGTTACCTGTTCCAGTTACCGGAACCGGGCCGCCCGCCCGACTGCTCCGTCGGGCAGCTCGGCGCAATCGGTTTCGCGAAGAAAGGAGTGAAGTATATGAATAAAGTATGGAAACGCAATGACAAACAGTACAAATGACAAACAGTAGTGCATTTATGACAACATTCCAGTTGACCAAGTTTGGTTCCATTAACCTGTCATTAACTTGACCTGACTTGACCTCGGTGACCTAACATGACATTGAAACTGTATAGCATATCAATATACATCAAACAAGTCGCTAGTGTTGCCAAGAACACTTCCCTTTTGCGGATATACGGGAAGCGCATCAGCGCCGATTTTTGTGGTCTGGCGCTACCAATTTATTTTTAATTAAATAGCCTCTAACTCGAAAAATATTCGGTCGATTTCCATTTTACTTACTTTAAACGACGCGCCGTTCATTTCTCAGCAGCTACGCAGAAAATCACGTATATCGACCGCTAAAATCTGCAGTTATGTATGAACAACCGGAGGGGTGGGCGGATTTCGCCCCCCCTCCTCCAGTGCGCGTGATAGAGGAGTGGGGAAGATGCACGTTTGCTCTCTCTCTCTCTCTCTCTCTCTGTCTCTCTCTCTCTCTCTCTCTCTCTCTCTCTCTTTGCAGGAAGTACACTTACTTCACTGATCCAAACTGTGGTCATGTTTGCATATTTCAATTTAGGGTCTCAAAACAGGTCGATGCAGGTGACCAGTTTATACTGCACTTAGCAGGAACTTAACGACTGCTATGAAATCCATGCCACTTGGTGCGGGTGCCCGGGGTCAAGCCACTCAGAATCAGACGAATACTGGTACTGAGCATGCATGTATCAAATAATATTAGGACAGATCTTCTTACCATGAGCAAAAGGTGACCTGTCTGAACATTTTGACACAAATACCGCTCACTAATGCACTCAACATCATCAAATGTCATGCACCTATCGTAGCTACTGGTGTGCACTAAGCCAATGCATATCGCATCAGGGTGCCAAACTCCCAAGGGCCGACCCCTCGACTGTTCTAATATCTGGAAGTTTTTCAGTATATGCACTTGTGCCCTCCAAACAATAACGACAAATAACAACAAAAATAACAACAACCCTCCAAGCAATTTCATGAAGCTCGGCTGTGACTCCTGCATGCAAACTGAATGACAGCAATCGCCACATCTGAGACAGCATTCTGGGGAAATGCATATTCAGTTGGTAAAGTGCGAGATATATGCTGGCTCGGCGCTATCGACGCTCAACTAACCATCTCCCGCCCGCGCTCATCACTTTCCGCCCACACTCACCACCTTCCGCCCACGCTCACCACCTCCTGCCCATGCTCACCTCCTCCCCCAGTGCACACCACCTCCCGCCCGCACTCACCTCCTCCCCCACGCTCACCACCTCCCCCACGCTCACCACCTCCCCCACGCTCACCTCCTCCCCCACGCTCACCACCTCCCCCCACACTCACCACCACCCCCACCGCTCACCTTCTCTCACCCACGATTCACCACCTCCCGCCAGTGCTCACCACCTCCCCCCGCACTCACCACTTCCCCCCCGAAATCACCACCTCCCCCCACGCTCACCATCTCTCACCCACATTCACCACCTCCCCCCACGCTCACCACCTCCCCCCACACTCACCACCTCCCACCCGCGCTCACCACCTCCCCACGCTCACCACCTCCCCACGCTCACCATCTCCCCACGCTCACCATCTCCTCACTCTCACCACCTCACCCACGCTCACCACCTCCCCCCACTCTCACCACCTCCCCCCACGCTCACCACCTCCCGTACGCCACGCTTCCTCAAACTGACCACTTTGTGGCCGAAACTAGCTACACCGAGAAAAACAAACAAAAGTCACCACTCTCAAACACGGGCGGTTTATGTGGCGTCTGGTGCACACATCCGGTGCAATAGGCAGCCATGGTGACATAGCTGGGTCGTAGGCAGCTCCCCCCCCCCCTTACACCGTCACCCGCCTGTCCAACCGAACACCATCAACCATGTACCGGCAGCGCGTCCGAACTCAGCGTCCGGAGATGGGCAACCAAAGGCGTGGGGTCAGATCTGAGTTGAGAATGGGTGAGGAAGTGATGCTCTTTCTTTCCACGCAGCGTCACAGGACAACTCCCTCTGCCGCACCCCTTTGCCCGTGCTTGCAGTTTGTCAATATCATGCACCAAATATGAATCTTCTAAACATATACGTTGGTATAGCTAGTTAACTGCGCTTTAGGGCGCCACGACCAGAGTTGATCATTCACGCCCATGAAAGTTGGTGTTCATACACAGTAGATCTTGCAGATAATATATGGGAAGTTAATTTTGACACTACTTCCATAGGGAAAACTTGTCCATTAATGTCAATTCGTGAGTGAATAGTAATCACTGCTACAGCGCAGTAACGGGTTTGAATAAACTCCCAATATGGCACTGATGGTCAGCTGGTGACAGTTAAGGTATTCCTCTGCACATTGCTAAATACATGCACCACTGGGCATAAGCGGGCCCACACCGGCATCCCCCCACGGGAGGCGCGGTGCCGACTTCACATGGTAGCCAACTGACCTTTGACCCGACCTGAAGGGCCACCATGGATTCAAAGTATGACAATTTTGTATCAATCGCAAATCAATCTCATCACAGGCAGCCCTCAAATCTTGTCACAGGTAACCCTCCAATTTTGCGTCGTTTCACTATCACTCTCTTTTGGAAATGCTAGGGGTCACAGCAACATCACATACGGCGAAGCTGGCAGGTTGCCGCCCAAGGGTGAGCTTTAAACTGTGAAAGGGCCCTTCAGACCCTTCTTGGTGTAACTCCCGGACTCCTGAGGTGGCCCCTGTCAGCTCGAATGAAGTCTCTCGAGCTGTGGTGTCCCATTCCACTTCTTGGTGGATCAATACAATACTGAGAAGTTTACTTTGGATACAGAATGGGTGCTGCATAGCACATTCTGACTAACAAATCTAATGCGCCAACATACGAAGAAAATATGGAAAAAGGGTCGAGGGACAGGGGAACATCCCATCAACTCATTGATTGGAGACGCCATCAGGAGAAACCCTTGTTGCATGGTAACCGCAAGACCAATACTTGCCCTCGCTTGTGCCCTCGCCTGCCCTCGCTACTTGCCCTCGCCACTTCTACTGGAATCTTATATGGGGACAGAATAGGACGATACTCGAACAAGTTCCTGTTGGGTAGATACAGATATGCACATGACGAGCAGTTGCAAAGACCGAACAAATTCACTGTGTATGCGAATTAAATTCCTGCAACAGGAGCCTACCCGATTGTAGCGCTTCTGGAAGTTTAATGACATTTCAGTTACAGCTGTTTTCAAGTCATGTTTGTTTCATCCGAAGATTGACTTTCTCTCACAATTTTGACTTCCATTAGGTTTAAGTACTCATAGCTAATAAAGGATAACGGGACGAGTGGCAAGGGGAAGATGCTCCTCACAAAGCCCCTGGCTCTCTTCGCCCGCGACCATCCGTAGATTGGGGAGGCTAAATATCTCAAAGGTCGAGGTTTTTTAATACCAAAAACCAACCAAAGGATAACATCGGGAAGCTACACATTAGCATATCTGACTGAAAGCAATCACCAGTGAGGAACAAAGCGTGGATCAATGCGTGGATCAATGAAGAGTGGATCAATGGAATGAAACGGGTTCCACATCTTCCAGCTATCGAAAATCTCAATAATATTGTCGCTTCAACGGTTGAGCCATCGGTAGCAGAACGGACCAGCAATGTCCACGGAGACAAAGGGACGCTCCCTCACTAGACGTTTAAATGAACTTGATCCACCCATTGATCAAGTTTTCTACGCACTTACACAAGCAGTCCCCCGGTCTCGTCAGGCCCTTGAGCAACTGCAAGCAACTGCAACTGAGGCAGCTCTGGCCACGCTATTTCCCCAAGAATTAGTTTTACGTTTTCAAATATTCGCTCAGTCCGTCGCTTCATCAATTAATTATTGATACAAAGTACATAGCAATGCCTAATGGTGGAGGATCACCAGTTAGGCTTGATGTGCATATTGCGGAGCCGCTGTTGTTTATTGAGAAGCGTGGTGCTGTCAAGTCATGCTCTCCATCGCGACCCAGACATTAGAGGAGACAAGAAGACGGTGTTGCAGCTAGAAAAGCTTACATAGCAGCTGCAGAACTTGCAATGCTACATTCCTCACCGTTGGAAAAGACAATTCGAAAATCTGATACTTCGATGAAAAGTTCGGCGTACGACGATAACTCTAGGATGGCTGGAAGAGGCATAAGCACCTCCAGCATAAGTCGACACTAAATTGAGATGAATCAAGGGGTGCCGTCGGTCCATGGTCTGCGCTCTGTGATATGTGGTCCGTGGTCTGTGATCACTGTTTGTGGTCCGTGGTCTGTGATCACTGTTTGTGGTCCGTGGTCTGTGCTCTGTGATTTATGGTCCATCTCACTGACATGTGGTCCGTGGTCTGTGATCACTGTTTGTGGTCTGTGGTCTGTGCTCTGTGATTTATAGTCCATCTCACTGACATGTGGTCGGTGTCTCTTACCTGTGGTTTGTTCTGCTGGTGTCCTGTGGTTTGTGCTGCTGGTGTCCTGTGGTTCCGTGTCACTGTTCTGTGTTCCGTGTCACTGTTCTGTGTTCCGTGTCACTGGTGAATGTGTTCTACAGCAATGGCATATGCTGTGTGCCAGTGGTTGGTGGCCAGCGGTGCCGCTCCATATGACACCACTGACGTTCCACTGACACCACTGACGCTCCACATGACACCACTGACGCTCCACTGACACCACTGACACCACTGACGCTCCACATGACACCACTGACGCTCCACATGACACCACTGACGCTCCACTGACACCACTGACGCTCCACTGACACCACTGACGCTCCACTGACACCACTGACGCTCCACTGACACCACTGACGCTCCACTGACACCAACGCTCTGTTGCAGACCCCAACATCCAGCAGTACGGCGAGGTCAACCAGCTGGGCGGCATGTTCGTCAACGGCCGGCCGCTGCCCAACCACATACGACTGCGCATCATCGAGCTGGCGCAGCTCGGCATCCGGCCGTGCGACATCTCGCGCCAGCTGCGCGTCTCGCACGGCTGCGTCTCCAAGATCCTGGCGCGCTACAACGAGACGGGCAGCATCCTGCCGGGCGCCATCGGCGGCAGCAAGCCGCGCGTTACCACGCCCAAGGTGACCGCCTACATCAAGGAGCTGAAGCAGAAGGACCCGGGCATGTTCGCCTGGGAGATCCGCGACCACCTGCTGCAGGACGGCGTCTGCGACAAGTTCAACCTGCCCTCGGTCAGCTCCATCTCGCGCATCCTGCGCAATAAGATCGGCACACTGCAGCACCTGCAGGGCGCCACGCACTACGACCTGAAGCAGCAGGGCGGCATGTACCCGTCCGTGGCGGCAATGTACCCGCACTACCCGTACCAGTCGCCGGCGCCGCCGGCGCCGCTGTCGCCCATGACGCAGAAGGCCATGTCGCCGGCCTGCATGGGCGGCGTGCACAGGGGCCCCTCCTGGCCGAGCGCCCACTCGGTGACCGACCTGCTCGGCCACTGGGGGCAGATGCGCGCCGGCGGGCCGACCGGTGGCGTGGCGGCCGCCAGCCACGACGCGCAGAACTACAACTACTTCATGTACCTCCAGTCGTGCCAGGCGCCGGCCACGTCGGCGCCGTTCGGCAGCGCCGGCCTCATGATGGGCGGCCACCCGCAGCAGGCGCCGTCCTTATAGCCGGGCCGGGCCGCCTCGGCCGCCGGCTGCCGGCCAGGTGATGCGCCGCCGGCTCCCGCCACCAGGCGGCGGCCGCCACCGTGGCGAGACGCTATAGCGCAATGACTGATGTGTAAATACGGCAGTGTGTTGGTGGCCGCCTTCGGAGCGTGGCGGTACGTCCCGCGGGGGCCGGCCACTCTGGCCACGCCAGTAAACAGTCTCGGGACTGGCGGCAGGTGCTGTCGGCCCGAGCGGCGCCTCGCCGGCCCACGCCGACAGTCGAACACGTCACTCACGACGCCGCCCGGCCGGCCACTGACAGGTCGTCCTGTGGCGGTCCACATCGCAGCCCGTCCTGCCGACGAGCCGAGCCGAGCCGAGCCGAGCCGAGCCGACATTGCCGGCTCGAATACCGGCTAATCGAGCGGCGGATGGAGCTACCGCGCCGGACACGATAAGGCGCATTTTCGCCGATTGTATGTCGGGCATCTGACCCCTGCTATCTCGCAGATAGCGCGAGGGTGAGTGGTGCCAACGTTCCCCTAATAGCACACCATCGACGCGTTACGGAGCTCGCCAAGAATGGTGGCGAGGAGAGGACGAGCGGTGATTGTTCTGCGGATGAAAGAAGCGTCTGCGCCAGCACAAGCGTCTCGTGTTCTGGCCAAAACCTGTTGAGTGGTCGCAAGCTGACCACTCATTCGTGACAGTTGGTCACCAGTCACCAGTCATTCGTGACAGTTGGTCACCAGTCACCAGTCATTCATGACAGTTAGTCACCAGTCAGATTTCCAGAATGCCAAAATGCGGTGATCGCGCGGTGAGTGGAAAGTCACCACCGATGTAAGCGAAAGGCTATTTTTTGGCGCTGATCGACTTTGGTATAACATCAAACTCCGCCTGGTAGCCTTTCCAGTACTTCGTCATCTCCTCGAATACGCCCTGTTTTGCCCCGTACAAATCTACAGCCGCAGCGTTGTGATATTCCTAGAACCTTGCATTTTCTGCTCAGCCCTGAAAAAGTAAAAGAGGGCTGTTGTCCGCTTTATGCCATCGTATTTCGCCTTCTTTCCAGCTGTGTGCCAGTTGACAGCAGTGCCATGACCTGTACATGTGCACAGTGCCATGAGCAGTGACAGTTGACCATGAGCTGTGACGGTGCACCAGGTGCACTAGGTGACAGCAGTGCCATGAGCTGTGTACCAGTTGACTGCCGTGTCATGAGCTGTGTACCAGGTGACAGCAGTGCCATGAGCTGTGCACCAGGTGACAGCAGTGCCATGAGCTGTGTACCAGTTGACTGCCGTGCCATGACCTGTGTACCAGTTGACAGCAGTGCCATGACCTGTGTGCCAGTTGACAGCAGTGCCATGACCTGTGTGCCAGTTGACAGCAGTGCCATGAGCCGTGCACCAGGTGACAGCAGTGCCATGAGCTGTGTACCAGTTGACTGCCGTGCCATGGGCTGTGTACCAGGTGACAGCAGTGCCATGAGCTGTGTACGAGCGCCATGGTCTTGGAAACAGTTGAACCTCTAGCGAGCCGCTACAGTTCCATTACTTAGTCACCTCCTTTTCATGAATCCTGCGACACCACTTGGTTTGCATTAGGGGGATAATTGTGATGGCGATGACGTCACAGAAGTGCCTTAAAAGCTGACGAGTAACCATGTGTGCTGGCAAACAATGTACTTTGCCGATTGCTACCACGTGTACAAAGGTACCTATGCACGTTATGTTGCTGCGAATAGTCTTCCGCTGAGAAGAAGCGGACCGTTGTGTGTACGGTACACGGTACCCTGCGACACCCACTGCATGGCCATGTCGACTGCCCACAGCCGCTCTATTTTGCCCACCTCGTTTTTGATCTGTGTGATACTTATTGCCCCATGTTTCTCCAGTGCCCCGTTTATTGCTACGTGTAATAAATAGACACATGTATTCGCTTGTTATGAACTCATACAGGCAGCGTTGCCTCCGGAGAGTACAGAAAACACAATGCGAAGAAAACAGATTATGCCGAAGTTCGATAAATATTGCCAAAGAAGCAAGGAAGCACCTCCGTGTGAAAAGTTACTATATCTGGAATATAGTTTGTAATACAAGATACTAAACCTACACAGAACAATTTTTCGTTGAAGTGGACTAAGCTAGTAAAACCTTGCTCTAACTAACCTGATCGGAAAATTATTAGCCGGTGACGAACATCACGAATAGCTGATTACACAAAGCGACTTTTATTGAACAGGTCGGGTCCTTCTTGTCCTTACTAGCTTGATTGGAAATAGATTAGCCGGTGATGGGCATTAAGGACAGACTAGGCAATTGAAATGGAGAAACCTTACCCTTGCTCATGCAATAATAACTATACATTAGGTCTCGCTTGTAACGACAAGTTGTGGAAGCTTTTGGCAAATATAGCTACAAAAAATGCGGCAATTGTTAATGGCAGTAGATATATTCCATATTGGACGGTCCGTATGAACGTGCCGTTTCCCTTACATAGTCTCACAACGTTTGGTCACACTTGGTCGGCAATGACGCACACGTCGCTAAGTGACGACTAGACGCATTTGGAGGCCGACATACCTGCGATCAAAACACCGAAACTGAGCGACTGCCTGCTGCGCCGCTATGCTCCACAAAGGGCATGCAGCTCGGACGGGTTCCCCATCACCGACTCATCCACCCCACGGCGGCATGCGGCATGCTCCCCATCACCGACTCACCCACCCCACGGCGGCATGTGATCCGCTTGTTATTGGGGAGAAGGGGAGGCTGATGGTTTGGGGAGAAGGGGAGGCGGTTTGGGCTGATATCGCACTCGAGAACATCACTTTGGTGGATGTGAAGGATGTAAAGGAAGATTCTATGACAGATGTACGCATGGCAGATGTACGTAATCAAATGTACGTATGCGCAAAAGTAGGCATGACAGATGTACGTAAGCATGGATGTGCGGAAGCGCAAAAGTATGCATGGCAAATGTACGTGAGACAGATGTACGTAAGAACAAATGCACGTATGGCAAAGATACGTAAACAAATGTACGTAGGCGCCAATGTATGTAAGCGCAAAAGTGCGCATACGTACATCTGCGCATACGTACACTTGCGCATACGCACTTTTGCAAATATGTACATTTGCGCTTACGGACATTTGCGTTTACGTACATTTGCGCATGCGTACCTTTGGGCATACGTACATTTGCGTTTACGTACATTTACGCTTACGTACATTTCAACTTACGCACAATTGCGTATGCGTACATTTGCCATACGTTTATTTGCACCTACGTAAGTTAGCCCTACGTACATCTGCGCTTACGTACAATTGCCATACGTACATCTGCACTTGCGTACATTTGCCTACGTACATTTGCGTACGTACATCTGCCATACGTACATTTGCTTTACGTACACTTGTCCCGTTACCGTAAAAGAACCTTAGGAACTTCTGCGCAAAACGCCCAATTCAACAGCCACATTATCGGAAATTAACGGCTATCGCGTGCGGTCCACGACGCTGTTACTCCCTACCCGGGTGTCGAAACGCCCTTTTGCGACGCATCAAAAGCAAATAATAGTATTAAAAAAAACACATTCTCAAGAAATCACATGCCATATATATTTATTCCAAAGAGTTATTTGAATTTCGGGTTTTGCATTGATCACCGATGACATTTTGTTCAGCAACATAATTACTGGGGACTCATAATGCAGTTTTGTGTGTAAATACATCCTGTTCATAGCACATACGCACTGGCGGATGCAGTCAAGGTAATATATCTGTAGGTGTATGTACGAATATATATATATATATATATATATATATATATATATATAAAAATATATATATATATATATATATATATATATATATATATATATATATATATATATATATATATGTATATATATATATATATATTGTGTGTGTGTGTGTGTGTACTAGTTAGGATGGAATAACAACTTATGAAAACACAGAGCAATGGGATAAACAAAATTAGTAGCAACGTTTCGGCTTACGCCTTTCTCAAGCTGTGGAGCTTGAGAAAGGCGTGAGCCGAAATGTTGCTGCTAAATTTTGCTCCCATTGCTCTGTGTTTTCACTCACACACACACACACACACACACACACACACACACACACACACACACACACATACACACACACGCACACACACACACACACACACACATATATATATATTCAAATGTTAATGCTAACCTGCATGGGGAGTCGTTACCAATATCTGCTGAACTTTTTGCTCAGGTATCTCCTTATCAATTGGCCTATTTTTGTCTAATTACCATATTATGGGCTTAGACGGCCTTGGGGCGCGAGACCCCGAATCGTTGTAGACGTCACAGGTCAGGTCAGGTTAAGCAACACGATTCTCTCATTTTTTCATCACTGGTTCCCAGCTTTAGGCTATAAAGCAAGCAAAGAATGAGTTTTAGCCCTCACTTTCCAAGCGCATGTCTCCCGTCTCTCGTTCCGGGGGGAGGGGGGACTAGTTGCCATCCATTCAACATTTCGTTCCTAATTCAGACGGAGTTTCAGGTAAAAGCTAGCATATTGCATGCAATGACTTAGATCAAACGTTACTTTGCATGCCTTGTATGCCAATGAGCTTGGTTTTCTTTGTACCTTTTATTCTCTCGGTTAATCAGTGATCCTCAGGGAAAGTCAACTGTCCACTTATTCCTACAAATTGTAAATTGGCAAAGTCATCGGACTGTGAACCGAATCTATCAGAAATGGAGTGGCAAATGCATGGCATTGAGTACTGGTTAGGCTCGATAAAAAAATATTGGCGTCTTTTTCGACTTCGCATCGTGCATGGTTGTCGGGCAAAGCGCACATCGCACATCACATACCACACACCGCAAACCACATCACACCACACCACACCATGCACCGCACACGACACATCACACACCACACCACACATCACACACCACACACCACACACTACAAGCCACAAATCACACACTACACATCACACACCACACACCGAACAATGATGCTGGTGTGGGCAGTGCATTATTTGCTGGGAATTTGTCGATATCTTTCCCTCTGCCACCACATGCAACGGTCAACATATCATAGCTGGTTGCGGTCAACAACGTCCTCAGTTTTACTGAAGCCGGGCAGGATGCCTTGCATGCCATTTCTACCAATTCCCTCAGCAGTCTTTGAGCGCTAAAACAATTTAACCCGCATGATCCTATGATGCAGGGTGTTTTACGGCGTTTCAGATCACTGTCTCAAGCTGGGAAGACTATTATCCTGTGCTGGATTCCGAGCCGTGTCGGTATCGTGGGGAACGAGACAGCGGATGGTGCTGCGAAGCGTGCAGCCCAAGCCCTGCGATTTATGTCGCTCGCCGCGAGGGAATATCACCGTCCTATCACGACCTTAGTTTTTTTAAAGACAAAAATGACAATATAGCTGGGACACTGCTGGACAATAAATTACGAACGATCAAACCATGTCTTGGAGAGTGGGCCTCGTCCTACCGCAGGACAAGGCGGGGTGAGATCGTGTTCTGCCGCCTTCTGATGGGCACAATCACCCAACACACCACAATCTGCTCGTGTTCTGCCGCCTTCTGATGGGGCACAATCACCCAACACACCACAATCTGCTCGTGTTCTGCCGCCTTCTGATGGGGCACAATCACCCAACACACCACAATCTGCTCTGTGGAGAAGACAGGTCAAACTGCCCTCGATGTCACGCACCGCTGTCAGTGCGTCACGCTCAAATGTTCTGTCCCCTGCTCGCCTGTGATCGAAGACACCTGTTGGAGGCGTGCAGTCGCTGGTCCTCCGCTATCTCCTGGGCAACCACTTGCACGTGGTGACTTCGAGACAACCTTTTCGCTTTCTTTCGGATGTCGACGTCAGATAAATTTATACACCTCACTGCCACGCAACATTAGAAGCTGGGAATGATCTGCTAGGATTATAGAGGACCGTATATTACTTTGGCACCAAATATCTGAATCTGTTCCCTTAGCATTGTTGTGGGCACTATATGACCAACGCAGTTGAAGCGCCATAAGCCCAAATAGCCAACCAACACCACACACCGGAAGCCACAATACACCACACCACACCACTCACCACACATCACACACCACACACCACAAACCACACATCACACATCACACACTATACAATCTACACAATCTACAAAATATACACCACACACAACACAGTACACACTACACACACCACACAATAACACACCAAACACCAAACACCATACACCACACACCACACACCATGCGCCACACACTAAACAAGCTACACAATCTACACAATATACACCACAAACATCACACAGTACACACTACACATACCGCGCACTTTGCACTGCACACTACACACGCCGCCCACCACACCACACAATAACACACCAAACACCACACACCACACCCTACACAATCTACACAATCTAAACAACTTGCACCACACGGACAACACAGTACACACTGCATACACCGCACACTTTACACTGCACACTACCGACGCCACACACCACACACCACACGATAACACACCAAACAACGCGTGACACACCACAGCACATACACCACCGCACACGAACGCCGCAAACTTTGAAATAGAAAATCCTGTGCTAGGTGGAATGCGGATATATTTCGGTGGGGCCATGACTGTTGGAGCTACTTTGACCGCGTCACCCCTCATACGCTATGCTAGCTTAAATGACTCCAGCGGCGGTTTGTCCCTAGACTGAGGGTCACCGAGGTCAGCCGAGTTCTTCTCTGCACGTTTCGCTGAGTCTCGCATGACCCTGGATAATGGTGACCTTAACTCACATGCTTTGGCCATTTGGTGGACGGGAGCACCTCGGAGCAGCCGAGCGTCACCGAAAGCGGCGCGGAATCTGGCGGCCCGCCGGTCCGTGCAGTCAACCCCCATCGCCGGTCAGGAATGCGCCGGCATCACGGGGCCATGGGCGCACATCGCCGCTGGCAGCGGCACTGCCGCGTGAGCGGTGGCATGTCACCACTCGCCCGGCACGCCGTCAAATCTGTCAAGCATGCGCTTACTCCGGGCAATTTCAGCAGGTGATGAGTCGTGGTGTGCTTTTTAGACGGCTGCGAGGTTTTCATCCGACCACATTTGCTCGGCAGAAGAGAACTAGTCGGGAGGTCTGCTCGAATGTATATCACCTTTTCAGATGACCAATGCTCAATGCGTCAAGGCCACTGCCTTGAAGGCCCTGCCACATTTTGCAACACCTATGCAAAATGTGGAATAGCTGTGTAGCCATTTTCCTGTTTGCAATCTTGTCAACAACCAAGCCTTCACCAGCCGGTCTGGCTTTCTACCTATTTCATACCCGATGTCAGCACACAGGACATGGGGTGCCCATTTCTCCAGATAGGACGTGGGACGCGTATTTCGCCAGACGTCCATGGGATCCGCATTTCTTCAGACGTGACGTGGGTCGCGCACTTTGCCATACGTAGCGTGCGACGTCCATTACGTCACACGTGTCACGTGGTACGCATACTATCATGCGTAGCTCGTATACCTGATGTAGGCATTCACTTCTCGACAATGGGCTGGTGCAGCTAAGGCCATGATGTGTATTTTATTGGTCCATCCACCGAGCTCCGAGTATCTATGGGCGGGTAGTGATTATCCAGTTAAGCCAAGTCACTTACCAATAGTTATACGCATTCTGCTGCGTGACGCTTACTTATCAATGCAATTCCTCGCGTTCTTCGCCTAATCGTTGGGTCACCCATAATTCTCAGGTCCACCAACAATCCTAGGGATAACAAATTCAAGTTCTGGGAGTCATTCATAATAACGGGATCTAATCATAACCTTGGGATTCATATATAATGATGAGGTTCACCCATTACCGTTGGGTCTACCCATGGCCAAGATTCCATCAATGATTCATCCATAGCTTTGGGAGTCAAGCCGTAATCATGAGGTTCACCCATAACCCTGGAGTCCATCCATAATCATGCGGTCCACCCATACGTCTGGATTCCATGCCTAATCCTGGGGTCTTCTCCCTAACATGAACTACATCGTGAATCGCAGCGTGCATCACTTCAGTCTTTGTGACGGTGACTGGAGTACCAGGGTGTTGCATCAATTACCAACTTCAGAGCACAATGCAAGTCATTAAGGGTGCCGCATTCGGACTGGGGAAGGGGAAGAGGGGCGCAAGCCATATTTTAAGCCGTCTCCCTGCAGTGTAATCGTCACGTAGTTAATATCAAATGATGCACTTAAGGTGGGAGCTGGGGAAGCACCCTTATACCCCGCACATGTCATGAATCATATTTATTTTGATCCAATTCAGTCGGGATTCGTAGTGGCATATTATAATAAAATTAGACCCCACATCACATCAGTAGAGCTACTGATTAAGGCCTTAACCATCGCGGTGAGGGAGCATTTGCTACCCCTTGCGGTATTTAATTTAATTGCGGGTGGGCTCAAATTTAACATCCGCTAGTGGCTTTTGCTCTAATGAAGATAGAGAAACGCGGTAAGCGGCGCAAGGTAGTTGTATCCCTAATCCTTTTAGAGTTACGCCACGCATGTTTCTCTATCTCTTTTGCTTGATCTTCCAGGTGAAGTCAAGCATGTCAATGTCGGGGTGCGATCAACTACCAGCCTTCGTCGTATTTTTCAGAGACTGGTCGCAAACAAACGCGATTTTGCGCTTCAATATTGATGACATACAAACCGAAGAAGTAGTATGACGTTTTCGCAGCTGACGCAGATTATTTTGTTCCGCGTGACATCAGGTGTATTTTGTGCGTGCTCGCAGCCGCCATTTTTGTGGTTGTAATAATGCTACGTTGTCTACAGCAGCTACGCAGATAGGGCAAATTAGGTAAATCAGACTGCTGGAGAGATGAGATGCAAGGATGCATAGGCATTTTAATGTTGTCGAGAGGTATATCTGAAGATATTAATAATTGGAATTCACTGATAACATAGAACGTTGCCAATCTATACCTTCCTGAATTTTGAATTCAAAATGTCCACTCTGTAATCCATAATTCCTCTCACGACTCATCACTTTAACACCCAACCCATCATAGAGAACTGGATTGAATAAAGAGTCTACCATACTCTGCAGTTTGTCCAACATGTGGAAGTAAAGCTATGTGTATATTTATCGGTAACCGGACAAATGTACGTAAAGCAAATGTACGTATGGCAGATGTACGTACGCAAATGTACGTAAGCAAATGTACGTAAGCGCAGATGTACGTATTGCAATTGTACGTAAACGCAGATGTACGTATGGCTAATGTACGTAAGCGCAAATGCACGTATGACAAATGTACGTATGCGCAAAAGTACGTTACCGCAAATGTACGTAAGCGCAAATGTACGTAAGCGCAAAAGTACGTATGCGCAAATGTACGTAAGCGCAAATGTACGTATGCGCAAATGCACGTATACGCAAAATTACGTATGCGCAAATGTACGTATGCGCAAAAGTACGTATGCGCAAATGTACGTATGCGCAAATGCACGTATACGCAAAATTACGTATGCGCAAATGTACGTATGCGCAAAAGTACGTATGCGCAAATGTACGGATGGAAATTGTACGTAAGTGCAGATGTACGTATGCCAAATTTACTTAGGTTCAAATTTACGTATGGCAAATGTACGCAAGAGCAAATGTACATATGGCATATGCACCTGACCAAATGTGTTTAAACGCAAAGGCCGGTATGCCTAAAAGTGCGTACATTGGCTCATACGTACATTTGCTCTTGCATTCTTTTACGTTTGCGTACTGTTGCGCTTAGGTACATTTGCGCTTACGTACATTTGCGCTTACGTAAATTTGCACATACGTACTTTTGCGCATACGTACATTTGCGTTTACGTACATTTGCGTTTACGTACATTTGCGCATACTTACATATGCGCTTACGTACACTTGTGTGTACGTACATTTACACTTACGTACATTTGTGCTTACGTACATTTGTGCATACATACATTTGCGCATACGTACATTTGCGCATACGTACATTTGCGCTTACGTACATTTAATCATACGTACTTTTGCGCTTGCGTACATTTGCGCATACGTACTTTTGCGCTTGCGTACACTTGCGCATACGCACTTTTGCACATACGTACTTTCACGCTTAAGTACATTTGCGCATACGGACATTTGCGCATACGTATATTTGCGCTTACGTACACTTGCGTATACGTACATTTGCACTTACGTACATTTGTGCTTACGTACATTTGTGCATACATACATTTGCGCATACGTACATTTGCGCATACGTACATTTGCGCATACGTACATTTGCGAATACGTACATTTTCCATAAGTACATTTGCGCTTACGTACATTAGCCATACGTACACCTGCGCTTACGCACAATTGCCATACGTACATCTGCGCTTGCGTACATTTGCTTACGTACATTTGTCAGGTTACCGCAAACGTATGTATGGCATGTGTACCTAACCAAATGGACGTACATTTGTGCATACGTACAGTTGCACATACGTACATTTGTGCATACGTACTTTTGCGCTTACGTACATTTGCGCTTACGTACATTTGCGCATACGTACTTTTGCGCATACGTACATTTGCGCTTACGTACTTTTGCGCATACGTACATTTGCGCATACGTACATTTGCCATACGTACATTTGCGTTTACGTACATTAGCTATACGTACATCTGCGCTTACGTACAATTGCCATACGTACATCTGCGCTTACGTACATTTGCTTACGTACATCTGCCATATGTACATTTGTCCTTACGTACATTTGTCCTAGAATCATATTTATCAACTTGTAGATATCTATATTCTACAAACTTGCACACTGTGTTAGGGTTTCAAGCTGAAATGCTGACTTAATTATATTGCAATCAATGGATAGCTCCTTTTGGTCCTTTCAATAGGGCTTATTTCACTCTACATACGTATATTACATTTATTTTATTCCAAGGTACCTGACTATAATCAAGACATTCAAAGATTCACACGCACCCAGAAATGTCACCGATAATTATGCTTGCGTCCAGCGCGATCTGACGAAAGTCAGATAATAAGTAATGTGCCAATTCTGCTTAAGTTCGACGAAATACAGTGAAATATAAGATGCGTCCCACCTAAATTCTGTTTGGCGTCACAAGGATTCTACATCGTCACGTTCCTGGAACACGAAAACGCGCAAAATAGTTGATTATGACGTCATCTGTGACGTGACCAAAGTATAATTGTTGTCTCCGAGGCGCTACGAGAGAACACCTGATCTAGCGCTGATGACATGTGCAGAGGTTAAAATCACCGCTCCCATCAAGATAAAATAGGTGGATTTTTGTCGAAACAAATGACAGACAAGAAAAGGTAATAAGTGCCACCAAAGAGGAAGCAAATTGGTTCTATCCTCGTTAAGAATCTTCCTAAAATGCTTTAGAAATCCAAAACATACAACTTGAATTTGACAACCAAATCGAATCATACATGACATTGTCGTATGAAATTACCTTGGACTAGTAATTTTTTTACATCAGAATCTCGCGCAATATACGAATATAATATGTCGCAATATTGTTACTAAACATTAATCAACATTGGGTTGCAATGCTTAAATACAAAATACTTAGGCAGTATTTCAGCCTCCGTAGCGCCTGAAATGCATCCACACTCGGGACGCTTCAGGTCATATATTAATCATATTCCGGTGGTGGGGGAGGGGAGGGGCGATTCCGCCCAAGTGGGTTATCGCCTACAGTTCCCTGAGCCCTTGTGATAGGAGGGTGAAACTCGGTGACTTTTGCTAACTTTCTATTTTACTCGAAGAAGGACACAAATAGTCCCAAAATTGTAATATCGTGACTATGTCAGAGGCGACTTCAGGAGCAAATATCGGGAGGCATCTCGGACGGATTTGTTTTGAAAACTTAGGAGCAGCACACGCATCTGAACATTTTCATCGTCTAACATTTGTGTTCATTGTGTGAACAATTTTCAGGCCATTATAATTTGTAATTCAACTCCTCTTACTACCTTTCTTGCCTATGGATATGCCTGTTTTGAGCCTAATCATGTGAGAGACGGATCCAGGGGAATTGAAAACAATCGGCAAGTTCAGGTGTCCGGTTTTATCAAAGCGGTATCATTTACGTTACCGTCGGAAAGCTTGGAGGGTGGACAGGACAAACGGTGATAATGCACCACAGGCAGTGGCGAAGGCAGACATTTTCCCAATAGCGGAACCAAGAGATGACGATAAGTATCCAGGACATACATACATACGCTCAACGTATTTTTTTCTCAGCCAGACATGCGGGCCCAAAAGTGGGCTTAGAAACTGCAACTCAATTTTTGAACACAACGTGTGCCCATCAATTGTCGGAAGGTATGCCTCGGAAGGTATGTAGCTTTCAAGTTACGAACGATAAAGCGATGGAACAAGGACAAGGTGACTTGGATAGATATACTGCAACACATGGTGCCCAATGACATAATGAAGGGTCACATAGTAATCCTGAAAAACCATGTCCGCATTTGTGGTTATTGAATACATTCACGCACACATTTGAACGAGCAAGGGCACCGACTTTCAGGGCAACACTTTTCACACCTTATCAATTTCAATAAGTTGTACATTCCTGGGCTAAAAGAAACTGTGGATTATAATTGAGGATCGAAAACTGCCCCATATAACATTTCGTTGCAAAAAGGTCAACTTAGATCACACCGGGTAATCTCGGTCATATTATCGTGATTAACCGGCTAGGGAGATGTATTTTCGCAGACATATAGAAGACAATACGCTGTATGGCATACATGTTCCCGTTTTTGTGCTATGCTTACTAATTTGGACATTCTGAGCATGGAAACAAACATTTAGCTTTCAACTTGAACTGCCCTGTTAACCAAACCTGAGGCCACCCAAATTATTGTGTTCTTCATTGGACAAATACTTACAAATCGATATCCGAAACGCTTATGTATCGTTGAAACTCGATTTATGATAGCCTTTTTAAAATACCCTAAGCATGACTATTAGAAACCACTGACCCGACATGGACCTCATCTAGTTCGGTGACCCTGGATCACCCGGAAAAAAACTCGCAGAAGATCTCATATTCAATTGTCGGAAGGTATGTCAAACTTCAGTGAGATCCTGATACGCATTCGGCGGCCCTTCCGGAAGAAACATGCGGCGGGGGAGGGGGGGGGGGGGTGTCACCGACAATTCTAGGATTAAGCCAGTCAGCAAGATTTGTTAATGCTGATTCACCCAATTGTGCCCACACAATCCGCCGTGCTCCCTACCGCTGCTACCCCGCCACTGATCCGCCACACACACCGGCCGATGAACGCGCTCGCGCTGGCAAACCCGCAGGTGGCTGCATGCATCTGCACGCGCTCCGACGCCGCAGTCTGCAATGTTGCACTGCGACATCCGGCGGAGGGCCGGCAGAACGTGAGCGCAGCGGCGGCGCGCCGCTTTGAAGCGCCCGCCAAGCACCACCCGCTCCGTGATCACACCGCCGAAAGCGATCTCGAAATCGGCTCTAAACCGGGCCGCGAAGCGCCACATCTGGCCGCCACCAGATGCAATCTGGCCGCTTCCTGCCGCGACAACAATGGCGCGGCGGCGGACGCGGCGCGCCGCCGCGCCATCGGCGCCACTCGCAAAACAGAAATACTCGGCGGCGCGGCGCGCGGCGGCACCATTGGACGCGGCCGTGGTGAACTTCAAAGCCAATTTACGGCTCGCCGCCGGCACGACCCGCCGCTCACCCCCCCCTGCCCCGCGTCCTCCGACGATCGCGACGGCTGGCAGTGACGTCAGAGATCGGGCCACCCCGAACTGGGCCGCCGTGCACTGACACCATGGCCGGGGGCGAGAGTGACGCCGACTCGCGGAGCGGCATCCACGGATCACAGAGCACAGCAGCGTTGTTAGCCGGCTGACGTGCAAGTGAAGGTTTGACGGCGCGTTTTTGTCGATTTGATACGATGCACTTCACAGAAGAGAGGACGGGCAGCGTTTTTGTATGTGACTGATACCAGTGGAGCCGGTGACAACTGGTCCAGCCAAAACTGCTGAGCACAAACAGTCAGGCTAGTATTTGGTAGAAGCGAGGGCTGTGAGGGCTGTGAGTAAGATAAAGTTTATACCATGATGCACCATTAGGCTAATATTTCAAAATTGTAAGCGGTAGAGAGGTGTGCACTAGTGCATGGTTGAGCTGTCTATGTTTGTGTGGGGGAGGAGGGGGGGGGGGGAGGAGTTGCTTGAGCAGATCAAGTAAGTCTTAGCACTCAAAAGTAGCAGTGCGTAGAATCTTGACTAAGGAGGACGCAGGTCATTTGAAGTTAGTTAAAGCTGAATGCTTTACAATTAATGTCATGGGACATTACAATTAATATTGTTGAATTGTGTCCTTAACACGCGCACTGGATGGGGGCGGGGGGAAATCCGCCCATCCCTCTAGTTTTTCGTACATAACTCCAGATTTTACCAGTCGATATACGCCACTTTTTCGTACCTGCTTAGAAATGACCGGCGCGTCGTCTAAAGCAACAAAAACGGAAATCGGCCCAAAATTGTTCGAGTTAGAGGTCGTTAAAGTAACAAAATTTCGTAGCGCCAGACCACAAAAATTGTCGCTCATACGCTTCACGTATATTAGCAAAAGGAAGTGTTCTTGGCAACACTAGCGACTTGTTTGATGTATATTGTTATGCTATATAGTTTCAATGTCATGTTAGGTCACCGAGGTCAAGTCAGGTCAAGTTCATGATGGGTTAATGGAACCAAACTTGGTCAACTGGAATGTTGTCATAAATGCAAATGACTGTCATGGAATTGATGTCGCTTTGCATGTTACTCCCTACACATCCTGAAAACTACTGTTTGTCATTGTGTTCCTAAGCGTTCCATATTTTATTCATATACTTCACTCCTTTCTTCGCGAAGCCGATTGCGCCGAGCTGCCCGACGGAGCAGTCGAGCGGGCGGCCCGGTTCCGGAGGTCAAATGCCGGGTCTAGCATCTGTATTGCATCATTAGTAATGTCCAAAACATCATTGATGCCCATTTTGGAGCATTTAAGCACAATCACAGCGATCCATAACAATGAGAAGCCAAGCCACGCAAAACAAGAACATCTTGACATATGTAACCTCATTTGACCTTCAATATATTGACCTAAGGTTATACAACTTGCACACAATAGAGTTCACTACCGTACCCATCCACCCTGCGAATTTCGTTACTCCAGCTTTAATAGGAGCCGAGATCTTATGGGGGCGAAATCCGCCCCCCTCCAGTGCGCGTAATTTTGAGGCCCTCCAGGGCGCGTGTTAAGGAACGGAGCATGGCTTCAGCTTCCCTGGTTCCGCCGTCCATGAACATATATATGTGCATCAAGACATGCAATGAAAAAGAAGTATACGTAGGCAGTTCCGGGTTGTGCTAGCTTGTATTAACACACTGCTGTGTTTGGCATGGTACGAAGAAAAACTGCCAGGACGAGGCCCCAGAAGTGCACCTAAATCACGGACACCCAATTGCTGGATCGAGTGACCTGACCCGACCGTCTCCTATTCAATAAAAGTGGCGAGTTTCGAACACCCAATACCACTACACCCGTTTTCGTCCCGCCATTTCTGTTTGAAAGCAACCGCTTCAGGGCTTCGAGGGAAGCTTCGACATAACTACGGGTATGTCCGAGTCGATGGAACATGCAACGCCCACGCGTATGTCTGTAGCGTGAGCCTGTCATGCCGAGCCATTATACCATACAATGCCATAGAAAGCGACGAAATACAGGATATGTAGTGATATCAGTACATACACATCAATGCTCCGCAACAGGGTGGCTTCCATGCCTCCTTGTTTCGAACAAAAATATGACTCATTAAGCGAATTTTATGTCAGATTATTCACAAACAGACAGCTTAACTTGCCAGATATGCTCATTGGGTTTGGCCGACGGAAGAATGTACGTGACGTCGCCCGCTATCCGGGAATATTTATCATAGTTCTTTTTAGTACGAAGTTCACCTAATCGTATGGAACATTCGGCACGATACATAGAGACATAGAGAGATAGAGAGAATAGAGATAGAGAGATAGAGAATATAGAGATAGAGATAGAGAGATATAGAGATAGAGAATAGAGAGATAAGATATAGGGATACAGAGAGATAGAGAGGTGGGAGAGATAGAGAATATAGAATAGAAAAAAAAAAAAAAAAAAAAAAAAAAAAAAAAAAAAAAAAAAAAAAAAAAAAAAAAAAAAAAAAAAAAAAAAAAAAAAAAAAAAAAAAAAAAAAAAAAAAAAAAAAAAAAAAAAAAAAAAAAAAAAAAAAAAAAAAAAAAAAAAAAAAAAAAAAAAAAAAAAAAAAAAAAAAAAAAAAAAAAAAAAAAAAAAAAAAAAAAAAAAAAAAAAAAAAAAAAAAAAAAAAAAAAAAAAAAAAAAAAAAAAAAAAAAAAAAAAAAAAAAAAAAAAAAAAAAAAAAAAAAAAAAAAAAAAAAAAAAAAAAAAAAAAAAAAAAAAAAAAAAAAAAAAAAAAAAAAAAAAAAAAAAAAAAAAAAAAAAAAAAAAAAAAAAAAAAAAAAAAAAAAAAAAAAAAAAAAAAAAAAAAAAAAAAAAAAAAAAAAAAAAAAAAAAAAAAAAAAAAAAAAAAAAAAAAAAAAAAAAAAAAAAAAAAAAAAAAAAAAAAAAAAAAAAAAGAAAAAAAGAAAAAAAAAAAAAAAAAAAAAAAAAAAAAAAAAAAAAAAAAAAAGAGAGAGAGAGAAAGAGAGAGAGAGAGAGAGAGAGAGAGAGAGAGAGTCTTAGCGATACGACGGTCATCCTGCGGCATCCTACACACTGTTATGTCCAACGGCATAAGCTCGGTGGGATGTCTGACCCCAGAGGCTCAGTGGGATGTCCGACCCCAGAGGCTCAGTGGGATGTCCGACCCCAGAGGCTCAGTGGTATGTCTGACCCCACATGCTCAGTGAGATGCCCGAACCCAGAGGCTCACTGTCCCAGTCAAGACGGACTTCCGTCACCCAATGGCTGGGGATTATGTGTCTGACCACTCACCCCGCGAGTCTTGGATTTTAATTAGCATTCTTTTTCTAAATGTTTAGCTTGAATTTCTCTATTAGTATGAACCCACATAGGCCGCATGAAATGTGTTTAGTGGTGCTGCACCATGATCAGTCATCATTCTCTATCGTCCATAGAAGCATAGCCGGCATCGAAGCACCGCCACGGCTTCCTAGCCTCTGACACCATGATTTATCTGAACTAAGCCATCTCCTGAACTTCAGTTAATTAAGCTATACAATCACTTTATATTGCTACCCTCCGCCGCACTTTCCTGTACACTTCACCCTGCTTCTCGAACTGTTAAATGCACTTCCTGAACACATCACTTTGCTTCATGAAGATTCGTCTCTGCCCCCTGAATCTTCACAGCGCGTTTCCTAAACGTCCTGAAGCCGGCACAGGGTGTCTCCTGAACGTCCCGAAGCCGACACAGGGTGTCTACTGAACGTCCCGGAGCCGACACAGGGTGTCTACTGAACGTCCCGAAGCCGGCACAGGGTGTCTCCTGAACGTCCCGAAGCCGACACAGGGTGTCTACTGAACGTCCCGGAGCCGGCACAGGGTGTCTCCTGAACGTCCCGGAGCCGACACAGGGTGTCTCCTGAACGTCCCGGATCCGACACAGGGTGTCTACTGAACGTCCCGGATCCGACACAGGGTGTCTCCTGAACGTCCCGGATCCGACACAGGGTGTCTCCTGAACGTCCCGGAGCCGGCACAGGGTGTCTCCTGAACGTCCCGGATCCGACACAGGGTGTCTCCTGAACGTCCCGGATCCGACACAGGGTGTCTACTGAACGTCCCGAAGCCGACACAGGGTGTCTCCTGAACGTCCCGGATCCGACACAGGGTGTCTACTGAACGTCCCGAAGCCGACACAGGGTGTCTACTGAACGTCCCGGATCCGACACAGGGTGTCTACTGAACGTCCTGGAGCCGGCACAGGGTGTCTCCTGAACGTCCCGGAGCCGGCACAGGGTGTCTCCTGAACGTCCCGGAGCCGGTACAGGGTGTCTCCTGAACGTCCCGGAGCCGGTACAGGGTGTCTCCTGAACGTCCCGGAGCCGGTACAGGGTGTCTCCTGAACGTCTCGGAGCCGGTACAGGGTGTCTCCTGAACGTCCCGGAGCCGGTACAGGGTGTCTCCTGAACGTCCCGGAGCCGGTACAGGGTGTCTCCTGAACGTCCCGGAGCCGGTACAGGGTGTCTCCTGAACGTCCCGGAGCCGGTACAGGGTGTCTCCTGAACGTCCCGGAGCCGACACAGGGTGTCTCCTGAACGTCCCGGAGCCGGCACAGGGTGTCTCCTGAACGTCCTGGAGCCGACACAGCGCGTCTCCCGAACGTCCCGGAGCCGACACAGCGCGTCTCCCGAACGTGCCGGAGCCGTCGCGGCACGCGAATCTGTCATCGCCGCTATGAGGGCGGCGTCGCGACTGCGTGTCGCTCTGTGACGCTCGTTACCGGCGCGCTCGGCGGTAAAAACGGCCGGCAGTCGCCGCCGCCCCGCCCGCCGGCGGCTAATCAAAGCCGGCCCGACGCGCCGCACATTTTGACGGCGTAACTGAAGCCGTGATCCGGCGGCGCCGCCCCGCGCGGCGCCGCGCACCGCGTACATTCCCGCCGCAGATCCGAGAGACGGACTCTGGTCTCCTAGTCTGGCATAAAATCAAAGTTTGAGTGATTTGCTGACTGGTTTGTTTGTCGTTCAAGTTCTCTGTTGTTATATTTACACATTTGTGATGATTTATTTGTTTAACTTTGATTTTCGCAGCCTACTTAAACACAGCCTGCAAGCCTAGAATCTCAATCGCCAATCGGACCGAATACATCGAGACGAGCGACATGCCACTTCCGGTTGAACGTGATGTATCGCGAACTGTGGTGACGCAGCGGGTGAGTTGCTTGTTCCAGACCCTACCACCATTGCACATTGACTGATGGTCGCATAGTGTGGTCTGGTGTCCAGTTTAGCTTTATGTCGCCGAACACTCATTATATCATTTTCCTCAAAACTGACCGGCTCACTAGCATCACCCAGACATATGGGTCGTGAGAACCCGAGGGAAAGAGAAGCATGGTGAAAATGCACCCACTTTAAGGCTTTCAATGCATGCAAATACAGCAGAAAATATCAGATTGCGCACGCAAATGAGGGAACTTGGATGGAACTTGGATTTTCTTGTCGCAACATACTGTAGCTTACGATAAGTACAGTTGTTCAACATGTCAAGTGGTCACAAGTATCTATCAAAGACAAAGCGCATGCCAAACAGATTTCAAGTCATTTTTTATGGTTTTTCAACGGTGCAAAACTGATAGTAAATTTGATTAAAAAAATGACGTGATCCAAGTTCCTTGGGCAGACTTGTCTATTCATACCATAGAGCGCCGCAATGCAAAGCCACATTACCTGCGGTATTTCCAAAGTGGCCAAAACAGTTTTTGTTTGGTGTCGTAGGCCTCTAAGTTGATTTTGAGCAGGGTCTGTGTCTAGGGTAATTCGCGAGTGACGTGAAATACATTGCATATTGCACAAATACATGTCACACTGCAGGACCAGCAGTGCAGTCCAGTGCAGTGCAGTGCAGTGCATTGAATTGCAGTGCAGTGCAGGCAGTACATTGAAGTACAGCGCAATGCAGTGCAGGAAGTGCAGGCAGTGCAGACAGTGCAGTACAATGTAGTGCAGTGCAGGCAGTGCAGTGCAATACAGGCATTTTGGTGCATTACAGTGCAGTCAAATGTAGATAATAGGAATAGCGGTTACACTTTCAGTCCATGACCGGCCTGGGACATCATGCGCTTCACCTTGTATGTGAATATGCTCTAGCTACTGCAATTAGGAGGCTGACACTTTCAGTGTCTTTTGATTTTAAAGTGCTTCGTTGTTCCCAGATATTCCAGAACGGCAGAGTATGGACCATTTGCCATATGATGAAAACGTTGCACGAAGAAGGGTGGTAGGAATTGGGATCAATGAGGTGAGATTGATTCTAGTAGGTGTCTTAGATCATGCTTACAAATGGGGAATTAAGCCTGTAGCAGATGCACCTGCCATGGATTCAGAACCGGCCTGCAGTGTTGAAAAGATTGGCCATGGTAGCACAATTGGGTAGATAGCTTAGTTAGAATTCAAGCACAAGTTGATTCCTCTAATGCTTACTTACATGGGCATCAAATGGCACCTGGAAAGCAGATGCAATTCGAGTCAGTGCTTAATCAGCGAGTTCAACTCGGCATCGTCTGTGATCTTTCACTTGACGCCACCGTCTGGGGTGTGGCCAATTTGGCCTCACTATCGTATCTCTCGAGTCAATAGTCGAATCAGAACAATGCAAACACCAATCGATCACGCTGCTCTGTCTGGTTCTGACATGGGGTGGTTAACCTCATTTATTCAACCTGCATCGTCACAGGTCATGACAAATATACCACCTGAATAGAAGTAAAAATACGTAATAATTTGTTGAGCTCTAACGCAAGAAATAATTGTTTGACAATTTTAGAGCTGGTATCAAGGGAATCATCTTGATCTTGTGCATCTGAATAAGCATGAACATGAATTGAAGACAAAAACATTTTGGCACCGCGTGGGACATGTTGTGGCATCCGCGGCAGCGGGGCGATTGTGCGCCAGACAGCGGTACGGAACCTGTGACATAACTGGCACGGTCATAATAGACGGAGTATACCTACCTACAACTTAAGCTACCGATCGATAAAACTGGTTTGGCACTTGTGGAGATGTATGTCTTTGATGTGCCTTCGAGCGTCATAGGCTACCCATGGTGCCACAAAATAGCTGAAGGGTCATACTCGTAGTAGCTCTGCAGTCTGCTTTCGATTTCTAGTTTCTAATCATACCTACCGCAAGGTCTAAGTCAATTACACATAAATTAAGAAACGCAAAGAAAGTGACATGGGTATCAAGGTTAGAGACACTCCGGACCACGTGTGTGGTTATGAGTGCATGTGGTGACAGGAAGGAAGATGATGGGATAAGAGGTGGAGGAGAAGGGGAGGGGAGGATGTGGAGTTGGTGCACACGGGGTGGAAATATAGCGCCTCTCCTATTTGCGTCAGTGTCAGAAATTAGTAAGCCGTTTTTTTTTCGGTTGGTCTAAAATCTCGCTTGGAACATGTCAGGAAACTTATAAAGCTTCAAATGCTTAAAATAGCCCCATATTTTGGTGTCAGAGCCGATCTAAGAAATTTGTCCTAAATGCAATGCACATAGCAATCAATCTGTTAAGGTTTAATATTTTGTTCTTGAACATTTCCTACTCTGGAAGCAGAGGGCACATGCTCTCGATTTTCCACTTGATCTGCCAGTTTTCAAAGTCTGACACCAGCTATGCCCTACCGTAGCCTCTCCCAATAGCCGGCTGTTCCAGTCGCTGCTGTTGCCGCTGGCGTCTCCCAACAGCCGGCTGTTCCAGTCCCTGTTGTTACAGCTGGCGTCTCCCAATAGCCGGCTGTTCCAGTCGCTGCTGTTGCCGCTGGCGTCTCCCAACAGCCGGCTGTTCCAGTCGCTGCTGTTGCCGCTGGCGTCTCCCAACAACCGGCAGTTCCAGTCGCTGCTGTTACCGCTGGCGTCTCCCAACACCCGGCTGTTCCAGTCGCTGCTGTTGCCGCTGGCGTCTCCAAACAGCCGGCTGTTCCAGTCGCTGCTGTTGCCGCTGGTTTCCCCCAATAGCCGGCTGTTCCAGTCGCTGCTGTTGCCGCTGGCCTCTCCCAATAGCTGGCTGTTCCAGTTGCTGCTGTTAACTACCGTTGGCGTCTCCAAATAGGCGGCAGCCCAGTCACCGTTTACTGCTCGGTCAGCCCCAGTCTCGCTGTTACCGTTTCCTGTTCGGGCAGCCACAGTCCCGCTGTTACCGTTTACTGCTTGGTCAGCCCCAGTCCCGCTGTTACCGTTTACTGCTCGGTCAGCCCCAGTCTCGCTGTTACCGTTTCCTGTTCGGGCAGCCACAGTCCCGCTGTTACCGTTTACTGCTTGGTCAGCCACAGTCCCGCTGTTGTCGTTTATTGCTCGGTCAACCCCAGTCCAGCTGTTGCCCTTTTCTGCTCGGTCAGCCCCAATCCAGCTGCTACCGTTTGCTGCTCGGTCAGCCCCAACGTGGCGAAATCGTCACAAACAGGGGAAGCAGCCATTGTCGCCTCTCCCACGCCCACTCGGCCACTCGACCACACTTTATTTCCGCGAAATCGGAGGTGCCTGCAGCAGCGGCGGCGGCGGCCGCTTTGACATCGGACACCGGCGCCGCTGCCATGAGTATCGCTGTCAGCTGGCGTCGTCGGCGACGGCGACCTCCGACGGAGGGTCGCCACATGGGGTCGGGCCGGCCACACCGGGCCGACGCCAGGGGTCGCCAGAATCGGCGAGGTAGGTGGTGGCCGCTCTGGCGACGGATCGTCGTGTGGTGGGCGGGTGACAGCTGGACGGGGCGGGCGTCGCAGACCTGCGTCCTCGGCTGTCGGGGCGGTCTGATGACTTCAACAACAACCGCCGGGGCGGTCTGCTGACCCGGACACCAGCTGGACGGGGCGGGCGTCACAGGCCTGCGTCCTCGGCTGTCGGGGCGCTCTGCTGACCCAGACACCAGTTGCCGGGGCGGCCTGCGGACCAGGATCCCAGCTGCCGGGTCGACTGTCAGAACTCTGCTTGTCTGGATTCCAAAGTGGACGCAAAAGTGTAGCAGTTCTGCCGAATACTCGGACGAAGGCGAGTGATTGTGGCTCGGCTCCCATCAGTTCCAAAATCACATGACAGGACAAATAGACAAAGGTAGTTTACAACCTTGTATCAACCAGTCGTTCATTAGCGGGCGAGCGGCCGGAACTTTACGACGGGTGGAAAACTATTATTTGAACTTTCATGCACAACGGACCCAACTTTTCAGCTTCAAGGAGCCTCTCAAGCGCCTAGGGGCCCTCCAGCTGCAAGGGTACTCCCCAGCTCCCAAAAGCTCATCCTGCTTTCAGCTGGGTCTCGAAGGCTCCTCAGACTCGTTCATCGAGATCAATCGAAACCATTTTCGGCGCACAAGGTTCACCGAAAATGGGCCTCGATCGCAACGACAGCGTGGGTGGGGTGGTGGTGGGGTGGTGGTGGCGGTGGTGGTGGTGGGGGTAGGATGAGCCAATTAGCCCTTCCCACTGGTTGCGCTAATGTCCATTTTTATGTCAATTATTTGCATGCCAAGTCATGACAAGCTGGCTATTTTTAAGTTCGATTTCACGTGCAAGGTCGCCAAAAAGATATTTCAATTCCCTGTCCACCTCATTGTCTTCATGCTCGATGTTCTAATACCTGACGATGCCCCGATAGATGTAAAACTGAGCCGGATTTCTGAGAAGCAGCCAAGGTTCATAGCATGAATGTGTTCCCCTTCCTTTACACTCGCTTCATTTCAAAGCTTCAGACAGTACCCGATTCAGTCACGACCTCATCGGAACTATTCTAATTGGGTTCTTTAAACGAGATAGTTGGCAGGCGCTTTGATGCATTGGAGCTGAAGTGTTTGAGCTACCGAAGCTATAATCACGTGCCCCCATAAACACACTCGTCGCTCCACGATGTGATGTTCGTGCGGACGGGCTGTGGAGTGTCGGTGATTACCAGAGGAGTAGAGCACTTCTTTGCTGATGGTTTGTGAACACTGTGAGGATGCTAGGCTGGGGTTGTCCTTGCTTATGGTTTGTGAACACTGTGAGGATTTTAGGCTGGCGTTGTCCTTGCTGATGGTTTGTGAACACTGTGAGGATGTTAGGCTGGGGTTGTCCTCGTTGACGGTTTGTGAACACTATGATAATGGTAGGTTGGGGTTGTCCTTGTTGACGGTTCGTGAACGCTGTGGGGATGGTAGGTTGTGACTGTCCTTGCTGATAGATTGTGAATACTGTGAAGATGGATGGCTGGGGTTGCCCTTACTGACGGTTTGTGAACGCTGTGGGGATGGTAGGCTGTGATTGTTCTTGTTAACGGTTTGTGAATGCTGTGAGGATTGTAGACTGGGGTTGTCCGTTTTGATGGTTTGTGAACACTGTGAGGATGGTAGGCTCGGGTTGTCTTTGCTGATGGATTGTGAATACTGTGAGGATGGCAGACTGGGGTTGTCCTTGCTGATGGTTTGTGAACACTGAGCATGGTAGGCTGGGGTTGTGTGTGTGTTGATGGTTTGTGAACACTGTGACGATGGCAGGCTGGGGTTGCCCGTGTTCCCACGACTGTGATATGGACGCTGCAGCCATCACGGCACAACACGGAACACTCATTTGACATCCGTACCGACATGGGTGAAACCTCCGGGCTAGGGGTGGGGGATTCTCCTAATTTTTGTGCGATTTTGTGCCATTAACCGTGTGGTGTGGAATGGGAATAATTGGCCCAATAGCCGGCTTGACCACCCAATTTGTTGTGCCGCCCCTCCGCCCATGCGCACAGATGTCCACTTGGCATTGATAACGGAGCCGACTGGATGTAATTTTATCCCAATAAAATATACGGACTGGATGCGAACTGTCAATCCCAGGTTTTGTGGCGAAAACCACATTTCAATTGAATATTTCTCTTCCTTCTCTTTTCTAACACAGTCTCCTGCAAAAAAATGTTCAGGCTAGCTGATACTGGACACTAAACGTGGTTACCTTGTAATGGTCATGCTTGCCAGCACCCACAATGTCAAAGTACATGCATGTTTACTTGGAGTTTAATTCCATACATTGTTTGCCAGATTTCTAGACATTATCTAAACCTAAGTGTCATTCAGGCCAAGGCTTTGCTGGATATATTTCCTACAGCTGCATCCACCCCCGGCTGTGGCTTTCAGACGAAAGCGTGTTCACTGTCAATACGCTACTCAACACGCAGAACGACAGCGTTTCCAGCCGTGCGCGCTGCGTCCGAAAGAGAGGTGAAGCCGGTCCTGCTGACGGTGGAGCGGGAGGTGACGCCGGTCCTGCTGACGGTGGACCGCCGGGTGCAGGAGCGGGAGGTGACGCCGGTCCTGCTGACGGTGGAGCGGGAGGTGACGCCGGTCCTGCTGACGGTGGAGCGAGAGGAGGTGACGCCGGTCCTGCTGACGGTGGAGCGGGAGGTGACGCCGGTCCTGCTGACGGTGGAGCGGGAGGTGACGCCGGTCCTGCTGACGGTGGAGCGGGAGGTGACGCCGGTCCTGCTGACGGTGGAGCGGGAGGTGACGCCGGTCCTGCTGACGGTGGAGCGGGAGGTGACGCCGGTCCTGCTGACGGTGGAGCGGGAGGTGACGCCGGCCCTGCTGACGGTGGAGCGGGAGGTGACGCCGGTCCTGCTGACGGTGGAGCGGGAGGTGACGCCGGTCCTGCTGACGGTGGAGCGGGAGGTGACGCCGGTCCTGCTGACGGTGGACGCGCCGGGCTGCAGGAGCGGGAGGTGACGCCGGTCCTGCTGACGGTGGAGCGGGAGGTGACGCCGGTCCTGCTGACGGTGGAGCGGGAGGTGACGCCGGTCCTGCTGACGGTGGAGCGGGAGGTGACGCCGGTCCTGCTGACGGTGGAGCGGGAGGTGACGCCGGTCCTGCTGACGGTGGAGCGGGAGGTGACGCCGGTCCTGCTGACGGTGGAGCGGGAGGTGACGCCGGTCCTGCTGACGGTGGAGCGAGAGGTGACGCCAGTCTGGCTGACGCCGGTCCTGCTGACGGTGGAGCGGGAGGTGACGCCGGTCCTGCTGACGGTGGAGCGGGAGGTGACGCCGGTCCTGCTGACGGTGGAGCGGGAGGTGACGCCGGTCCTGCTGACGGTGGACCGCCGGGTGCAGGAGCGGGAGGTGACGCCGGTCCTGCTGACGGTGGAGCGGGAGGTGACGCCGGTCCTGCTGACGGTGGAGCGGGAGGTGACGCCGGTCCTGCTGACGGTGGAGCGGGAGGTGACGCCGGTCCTGCTGACGGTGGACCGCCGGGTGCAGCAGCGGGAGGTGACGCCGGTCCTGCTGACGGTGGAGCGGGAGGTGACGCCGGTCCTGCTGACGGTGGAGCGGGAGGTGACGCCGGTCCTGCTGACGGTGGAGCGGGAGGTGACGCCGGTCCTGCTGACGGTGGAGCGGGAGGTGACGCCGGTCCTGCTGACGGTGGAGCGGGAGGTGACGCCGGTCCTGCTGACGGTGGAGCGGGAGGTGACGCCGGTCCTGCTGACGGTGGAGCGGGAGGTGACGCCGGTCCTGCTGACGGTGGAGCGGGAGGTGACGCCGGTCCTGCTGACGGTGGAGCGGGAGGTGACGCCGGTCCTGCTGACGGTGGACCGCCGGTGTGCAGGAGCGGGAGGTGACGCCGGTCCTGCTGACGGTGGAGCGGGAGGTGACGCCGGTCCTGCTGACGGTGGAGCGGGAGGTGACGCCGGTCCTGCTGACGGTGGAGCGGGAGGTGACGCCGGCCCTGCTGACGGTGGAGCGGGAGGTGACGCCGGTCCTGCTGACGGTGGAGCGGGAGGTGACGCCGGTCCTGCTGACGGTGGAGCGGGAGGTGACGCCAGTCCGGCTAACGGTGGAGCGGGAGGTGACGCCGGTACTGCTGACGGTGGAGCGGGAGGTGACGCCGGCCCTGCTGACGGTGGAGCGGGAGGTGACGCCGGTCCTGCTGACGGTGGAGCGGGAGGTGACGCCGGTCCTGCTGACGGTGGAGCGGGAGGTGACGCCGGTCCCGCTGACGGTGGGCCGCCGGGTGCAGGAGCGGGAGGTGACGCCAGTCTGGCTGACGCCGGTCTGGCTGACGCCGGTCTGGCTGACGGTGGAGCGGGAGGTGACGCCGGTCCTGCTGACGGTGGAGCGGGAGGTGACGCCGGCCCTGCTGACGGTGGAGCGGGAGGTGACGCCGGTCCTGCTGACGGTGGAGCGGGAGGTGACGCCGGCTCCTGCTGACGGTGGAGCGGGAGGTGACGCCGGTCCTGCTGACGGTTGGAGCGGGAGGTGACGCCGGTCCTGCTGACGGTGGAGCGGGGGAGGTGACGCCGGCCCTGCTGACGGTGGAGCGGGAGGTGACGCCGGTCCTGCTGACGGTGGAGCGGGGAGGTGACGCCGGTCCTGCTGACGGTGGACCGCCGGGTGCGAGGAGCGGGAGGTGACGCCGGTCCTGCTGACGGTGGAGCGGGAGGTGACGCCGGTCCTGCTGACGGTGGAGCGGGAGGTGACGCCGGTCCTGCTGACGGTGGGCCGCCGGGTGCAGGAGCGGGAGGTGACGCCGATCCTGCTGACGGTGGAGCGGGAGGTGACGCCGGTCCTACTGACGGTGGAGCGGGAGGTGACGCTGGTCCTGCTGACGGTGGGCCGCCGGGTGCAGGAGCGGGAGGTGACGCCGGTCCGGCTGACGGTGGAGCGGGAGGTGACGCCGGTCCTGCTGACGGTGGAGCGGGAGGTGACGCCGGTCCTGCTGACGGTGGAGCAGGAGGTGACGCCGGTCCTACTGACGGTGGAGCGGGAGGTGACGCCGGTCCTGCTGACGGTGGAGCGGGAGGTGACGCCGGTCCTGCTGACGGTGGAGCGGGAGGTGACGCCGGTCTGGCTGACGGTGGAGCGGGAGGTGGCGCCGGTCCTGCTGACGGTGGACCGCCGGGTGCAGGAGCGGGAGGTGACGCCGATCCTGCTGACGGTGGAGCGGGAGTGACGCCGGTCCTGCTGACGGTGGAGCGGGAGGTGACGCCGGTCCTGCTGACGGTGGACCGCCGGGTGCAGGAGCGGGAGGTGACGCCGATCCTGCTGACGGTGGAGCGGGAGGTGACGCCGGTCCTGCTGACGGTGGAGCGGGAGGTGACGCCGGTCCTGCTGACGGTGGAGCGGGAGGTGACGCCGGTCCTGCTGACGGTGGAGCGGGAGGTGACGCCGGTCCTGCTGACGGTGGAGCGGGAGGTGACGCCGGTCCTGCTGACGGTGGAGCGGGAGGTGACGCCGGTCCTGCTGACGGTGGACCGCCGGGTGCAGGAGCGGGAGGTGACGCCGGTTCTGCTGACGGTGGAGCGGGAGGTGACGCCGGTCCTGCTGACGGTAGAGAGGGAGGGTGACGCCGATCCTGCTGACGGTGGAGCGGGAGGTGACGCCGGTCCTGCTGACGGTGGAGCGGGAGGTGACGCCGGCCCTGCTGACGGTGGAGCGGGAGGTGACGCCGGTCCGGCTGACGATGGAGCGGGAGGTGACGCCGGTCCGGCTGACGGTGGGTCGCCTGGTGCGCACCGGCCGAGTGATGGTGCCGGCCGAGATATGAAGTGACGGTTAGTGGTGTGGTGTTGATGGTAGTTAGTGGTGTGGTGGTGATGGTGGTTAGTGGTGTAGTGGTGATGGTGGTTAGTGGTATGGTGGTGATGGTGGTTCGTAGTGTGGTTGTATGCACAACGCAGCGCCAAAATTACGACATCATATGCACCGATGGTTCCATCTCACACACACCAAGGCACACGGGCCCGGCGGCGGTACTTTACTCAAAGTATTCGCCCGCCAAGAGACTGCTTCCCGCAGACTTTGCGTCCGTCACACAATAGAGCAATTCACAATACACACAGCATGCAAAGCGATAAAAAAACGCAAGCATATACCAACCTAGCCTCGGACTCAAAACCATCATTGCAAAGCAGCTCACCATTCACCGAACACAAATGCACAATCATCTCACAAAATCTCAGCTTGCACCATTCACCATCACCTTCAAACACAACAACCACAACTGCACTAGATAGCTAGTGATTCAATCATCACGGGAAATGAACACTGAGACACAAAAGTCAACAAAGCCACTACACAACCAGGCATCTCACCAACTACTAAGACTTATATAATAAAGTAAAATGAAACTTACATTCCAAAACTTCCAAAGAAAAGCAGACCACTGAACATTCCGAAGCTTAAGAGAAAACGTGTTTCAACTCATCCTTTCGACGAAATAGAGACATGCGAAACAATTAGCTTCGGAAAGCGAACAAATCGCCAACACACCCTGTTAGCTACAGCCAGGTTAATACAAGCTATGAAAGCACACAAAGTGATTCCTGGTGAGCGCAAACAAAAAGTAAGGTCTCTTATTGATTCAGGATTGTCCGTTCAATCATATTCGCCATCAGCCGCGCCACTGGATGGTGCACCATCCAGTGGCGCAGCTGTTGCTGCCGCAGCTGTTTTAGTGCCGTCTAAAACAGCTGCGCCACTGGATGGTGCACTGCCTGGTGCCATCTCACTATGCTAGTCGGTACAAAACCGATTGAATGGGGCGGATAAGGGGGGGGGGTCGATATCGAACCCTCAGATGGCAAGAATGAAAGCTGTTCCAAATCTTAATTCCTTGGATGGCCTTAGTTCTCGGCATACCATCACATCACCTTCATGTTCCATTTTTGCCTGAAGCGATGCAAAATGTCTGCGGTGTTCTCGTTTCAATGTGTAGCGCTTCTCCAGTAGCGGTAGATATGCGCCCTGGTGACTGAATGTTTTCAGCAGCCAGAAGCACTGCTGAGAAGTCGCTGTACACCATGGAATGGTGTACTGAGAAGTCGTTGTACACTATGGAATGCCCTGCTCTCCTCATGGGCATGTGCGCTCACCTTCTCCACTTGTCTGGCATATCATTGTCAGCTGACAATTAATATACTAAGGATGGTGAAGTCAACACGACTCCCGGACCGCCCTGACCCCAGTAGGCCCGGACCGCCCTGACCCCAGTAGGCCCGGACCGCCCTGACCCCAGTAGGCCCGGATCGCCCTGGCCCCAGTAATCCCGGACCGCCCTGACCCCAGTAGTCTCGGACCGCCCTAGCCCAGTATTCCCGGACTGCCCTGGCCCAGTAGTCTCGGACCGCCCTGGCCCCAGTAGTCCCGGATCGCCCTGACCCCAGTATTCCCGGACCGTCCTGGCCATGATAACTTGTGATCCATGTGAATCTCGGACAGTCCGGGATCAGTCCAACTGTCAGAAGCTGCCGGGACCAGTGCGACTGTTAGAAGCCTCCCGGGACCAGTGCGACTGTTAGAAGCCTCCCGGGACCAGTGCGACTGTTAGAAGCCTCCCGGGACCAGTGCGACTGTTAGAAGCCTCCCGGGACCAGTGCGACTGTTAGAAGCGTCTCGGGACCAGTGCGACTGTTAGAAGCCTCCCGGGACCAGTGCGACTGTTAGAAGCCTCTCGGGATCAGTGCGACTGTCAGAAGCCTCCCGGGACCAGTGCGACTGTTAGAAGCCTCTCGGGATCAGTGCGACTGTTAGAAGCCTCTCGGGATCAGTGCGACTGTCAGAAGCCTCTCGGGATCAGTGCGACTGTCAGCAGCTCCTCTGGATCAGCCCGATTGTCAGCAGCCTCCCGGGATTGGCCCCATTGTCAGAAGCCTCCCAAGATTCGGCCGACTGTCAGAACTGTGCCGGGATCGGCCTGCGGCTCTCCGGGCGCCACGAGAGCTCCGTCTACTGCAGCAGACAGAACTGGCCGGGACCCCGCCTGCCGCTGACGCGGCTCCTCCGCCGCCATCCGGTCATCCATCGGCGCCACGGCGTCGACGCCGACGACCGACGGCGGTCCGTCGTTTGTTCAATTACCGGCTCCATAATTCAGCACAGGACCGGCGGGCACGGCGAGCCGCCTACACCCCCTCCCCTCCCCTCCCCCCGTGACAGACGCCGCCGAACCCCCCGGGACAGGCGTCGCCGGTCGCTGCCGGCTTCCTCAAAGGCCGCCAAGGGGAGGGTTGGTGCCGACGGACCTCCCGCGAGCGACTCAGGCGCGCGCCGAAGAGGGCGTCTGTATGAGCCAGGGCACTGCGCTCTGCCCGGTGGAGAATACAGTCCTTCACAGTGGTGGCGCAGCCTCACTGTGAAGGCTGGGCAGCAGCCTCACTGTGAAGGCTGGGCAGCAGCCTCACTGTGAAGGCTGGGCAGCAGCCTCGCGTCTCCGCTGCCCACCTACTGATTCTGGCCCGTCTCTGCTCTCCACAGCTACTGACTATGGTCCGTCTCAGCTCCACAGCTACTGACTATGGTCCGTCTCAGCTCCACAGCTACTGACTATGGTCCGTCTCAGCTCCACAGCTACTGACTATGGTCCGTCTCTGCTCCACAGCTACTGACTATGGTCCGTCTCAGCACCACAGCTCCTGACTATGGTCCGTCTCAGCTCCACAGCTACTGATTATGGTCCGTCTCAGCTCCACAGCTCCTGACTATGGTCCGTCTCTGCTCCACAGCTACTGACTATGGTCCGTCTCAGCTCCACAGCTCCTGACTATGGTCCGTCTCTGCTCCACAGCTCCTGACTATGGTCCGTCTCTGCTCCACAGCTCCTGACTATGGTCCGTCTCTGCTCCACAGCTCCTGACTATGGTCCGTCTCTGCTCCACAGCTACTGACTATGGTCCGTCTCAGCTCCACAGCTACTGACTATGGTCCGTCTCAGCTCCACAGCTACTGACTATGGTCCGTCTCTGCTCCACAGCTACTGACTATGGTCCGTCTCTGCTCCACAGCTACTGACTATGGTCCGTCTCTGCTCCACAGCTACTGACTATGGTCCGTCTCTGCTCAACAGCTACTGACTGGTCCGTGTCTGTTCCCTAGCTATTAACTGGTTCACCTCTACTCCCCAGCTACTAGCTGGTTCGTCTCTGCTCTCCAGCTACTAACTGGTTCGCCTCTGCTCTCCAGCTACTAACTGGTTCACCTCTGCCCTCAGCTACTAACTGGTTCGCCTCTGCTCTCCAGTCACTAACTGGTTCACCTCTGCTCTCCAGCTACTAACTGGTTCACCTCTGCTCCCCAGCTACTAACTGGTTCACCTCTGCTCCCCAGTCACTAACTGGTTCACCTCTGCTCCCCAGCTACTAACTGGTTCACCTCTGCTCCCAAGCACTACTTGTCTGTTTCGGTCAGTGTCTGCGACAAGCAATTCACCAAACAGGCTATGCAAAGCAAGTGTAGAAGGAAGGCATTTCTGAGAAGGCACAGCAAATGAAATGGCTTGTAGACATAGCCACGCCAATTAAACCCAACGCCAAATTATCACTCAAGAGCAGAACTGAACCAAATCTAACTAAGCGCAAACCAACGTATGTGTCCGTCGTATAATAGACAGCTGGGAAAACCCGAAGGTAGGAAGAGTACCGATGATCCAATGATGCCTATTTGTTTGTGATTACCATGCCAGTGGATCGTGTTCGTCTTGTTTGTGATGACCATGCCAGTGGATTGTGTTCGTCTTGTTTATGATGACCATGCCAGTGGATTGTGTTCGTCTTGTTTGTGATGACCATGCCAGTGGATCGTGTTCGTCTTGTTTGTGATGACCATGCCAGTGGATCGTGTTCGTCTTGTTTGTGATGACCATGCCAGTGGATCGTGTTCGCCTTGTTTGTGATGACCATGCCAGTGGATCGTGTTCGTCTTGATTGTGATGACCATGCCAGTGGATCGTGTTCGTCTTGTTTGTGATGACCATGCCAGTAGATCGTGTTCGTCTTGTTTGTGATGACCATGCCAGTGGATCGTGTTCGTCTTGTTTGTGATGACCATGCCAGTGGATCGTGTTCGTCTTGTTTGTGATGACCATGCCAGTGGATCGTGTTCGTCTTGTTTGTGATGACCATGCCAGTGGATCGTGTTCGTCTTGTTTGTGATTACTATGCCAGTGGATCGTGTTCGTCTTGTTTGTGATTACCATGCCAGTGGATCGTGTTCGTCTTGTTTGTGATGACCATGCCAGTGGATCGTGTTCGTCTTGTTTATGATGACCATGCCAGTAGATCGTGTTCGTCTTGTTTGTGATGACCATGCCAGTGGACCGTGTTCGTCTTGTTTGTGATGACCATGCCAGTAGATCGTGTTCGTCTTGTTTGTGATGACCATGCCAGTGGATCGTGTTCGTCTTGTTTGTGATTACCATGCCAGTGGATCGTGTTCGTCTTGTTTGTGATGACCATGCCAGTGGATCGTGTTCGTCTTGCTTCAATGTGTCGAAGTTGTTGAGACTGGAGAGAAGGGCCCGGGTCGGGTAGCTTGTTTAGACTGCGAACAATGTCTGAGCCAGCTTAGACAACTCTATCTAACATGCATATAGGAACATCAATAATTTGCAGGTGAAGATGTTTGATATGTACCGAGGCTGGCAAATCGAAATGTTTTATTAGGCTCTTATTACTGAGTGCTATAAGAACGTGGTATGATAACTTATATATATATATATATATATATATATATATATATATATATATATACAGTGCGTTTTATTGTGGTGTTTGATTTGCCACACTAAGCCTAGGCGGGTTTGAGGCATTCAATTTTTATTAACATGTTGTCTACGCTTCTTCTTTTTATCTGTGCAGAGAGACGGACCACTGATCATGATTAGGGCGTTCTTGGTGCAGGGATGTTGTTGGCACAGTACTGGAAGAGGTGTAGCATCACTGCAGAGTCAGCACCTGTGCGTGTACAGGGGAATTAGTTCATCAGTGCGCATACTGTGCTGGTGCCGGTACTGTGCTGGTGCCGGTACTGTGCTGGTGCTGGTGCTGGTACTGTGCTGGTGCTGGTACTGTGCTGGTGCTGGTACTGTGCTGGTGCCGGTACTGTGCTGGTGCCGGTACTGTGCTGGTGCCGGTACTGTGTTGGTGCCGGTACTGTGCTGGTGCCGGTACTGTGCTGGTGCTGGTACTGTGCTGATGCCGGTACCATGTTGGTGCCGGTACTGTGCTGGTGCCGATGCTGTGCTGGTGTCGGTACTGTGCTGGTGCCGGCACCATGTTGGTGCCGGTACTGTGCTGGTGCCGGTACTGTGCTGGTGCCGGTACTATGCTGGTGCTGGTACTGTGCTGGTGCCGGTACCATGTTGGTGCCGGTACTGTGCTGGTGCCGGTACTGTGCTGGTGCCGGTACTGTGCTGGTGCTGGTACTGTGCTGGTGCCGGTACTGTGCTGGTGCCGGTACTGTGCTGGTGCCGGTACTATGCTGGTGCTGGTACTGTGCTGGTGCCGGTACCATGTTGGTGCCGGTACTGTGCTGGTGCCGGTACTGTGCTGGTGCCGGTACTGTGCTGGTGCTGGTACTGTGCTGGTTCCGGTACCGTGTTGGTGCCGGTACTGTGCTGGTGCCGATACTGTGCTGGTGCCGGTACTGTGCTGGTGCTGGTACTATGCTGGTGCCGGTACTGTGTTGGTGCCGGTACTGTGCTGGTGCCGGTACTGTGCTGGTGCCGGTACTGTGCTGGTGCCGGTACTGTATTAGTGGCGGTACTGCACTGCTACGGTACTGTATTGACCAGGTACTGTACTGATGCCGATGCTGCACTTTGCTGCACTGTATTGCACTGCACCATGCCTCGGCAGACGGTGGCGCCGAACCACTGCGGCGGTGACGGGCCCGGCCCCGGCAGGCGGTGGCACCGGACCACTGGGCGGTGACGGGCCCGGCCCCGGCAGGCGGTGGCACCGACCGCTGGGCGGTGACGGGCCCGGCCCCGGCAGGCGGTGGCACCGACCGCTGGCGGTGACGGGCCCGGCCCCGGCAGGCGGTGGCACCGGACCGCTGGGCGGTGACGGGCCCGGCCCCGGCAGGCGGTGGCACCTGACCGCTGGGCGGTGACGGGCCCAGCCCCGGCAGGCGGTGGCACCGGACCACTGGGCGGTGACGGGCCCGGCCACCTGACCACTGGGCGGTGACGGGCCCGGCCCCGGCAGGCGGTGGCACCGGACCGCTGGGCGGTGACGGGCCCGGCCCCGGCAGGCGGTGGCACCGGACCACTGGGCGGTGACGGGCCCGGCCACCTGACCACTGGGCGGTGACGGGCCCGGCCCCGGCAGGCGGTGGCACCGGACCACTGGGCGGTGACGGGCCCGGCCCCGGCAGGCGGTGGCACCGGACCACTGGGCGGTTGCGAGTCCTGCCCCGGCAGACAGTGGCCCCGAAACACTGCGGCGACGGCGACGAGCACGGTGCAGCCAATTAGGTGGTGGCGCGTCGGCCCGGTGCCGATGCGCTGGCTATCTGGCGGCGCTGACGAGCTATCTGGCGGCGCTGACGAGCTATCTGGCGGCGCTGACGAGCTATCTGGCGGCGCTGACGAGCTCGCAAGACGAATCGCCGATCGGCCATTTGTCACGCGATACGCCGACCGAGTCGTTTGTCACTGACTCCTAATCGGTGACGAGCCACAGGCCGAGGCGCCAGCGGGCTCGAGAGCCGGCATCCAGCCGACGAGCTGCGTCGCCGACGAGATCTGTACGCTCCAGGGTCGCCCCGGTGGCTGAACACGTGTGACAACCAGCAGGCAAATGCTTCAGGGTCGTCCCAGAGGCTGAACACGTGTGACAGCCAGCAGGCAAATGCTTCAGGGTCGTCCCAGAGGCCGAACACATGCGACAACCAGCAGGCAAATGCTTCAGGGTCGTCCCAGAGGTTGAACATGTACGACAGCCAGCAGGCAAATGCTCCAGGGTCGCCCCGGTGGCTGAACATGTGTGACAACCAGCAGGCAAATGCTTCAGGGTCGCCCCGGTGGCTGAACACAGGCGAGGCGCGGTCGTCTGCTGACCCGCCTGTCCCCTGTAGCTCCGTCCGCCTGCTGACCCGCCCGGCCGCTGCAGCTCCGTCCCCCGCTCTCTGCATCGCTCAGGGTCACCGATCAGGGTCACCGGTCAGGGTCACCGGCGACATTGTCGCACCGTGTCGCCGCCGTCGGCTTCCTCGAAACACCACTGCACTGTTTGGGCGCCGAGTTGCGACTTTATTTGCACATGTCAAACCGATCCAGCCGGCTGGAAGCGGTGTAAATTTGTGACGAGTCGCTTACATGGGCGGGGCTGGAGTAGCAGCTGTGTCCAGCAGTGATGGCCTCCGTCCAGCGGACGCCGGGCGGAAAATGGCAGCCGTAGTGCAATGGCAGTCGTAATGTCAGCCGTAGTGCCAAAGCACCATGCGCTGCTTTGCCTTTCACTATCTTAGGTCAGAGGCAACGGGACAGACAACGGGCTGCAACATGCAGCTAAAGTCGGCCGCGCACAGAACCAACCTCGGCTATCTGTGCCGGCAAATGAATGGGTTTCCTCCAAACTTGGGAAGGCAGAGGCATAATTCAGAACGGCGTTGTATGTCAAGGTCACCGATGTATTTCACGTCTTGCTGTTCTGCTTAGTGGGATGACCATTTGTTGCGTTTGCAATAAATGTACCCATTTGTTTTCTGCATATCCGCTTTGTGTCTTCTGACATTGGAAAGAGTGCCTCTACCTATCTAGTACATGCGCGATCATGAAAGTAGGCATTTCGACCTGACCTGTGTATCTCGACAGCAGTACCAGTACCGTACGGCACAGCTACCAGGTTACTAATCATACACCTGAAGTCCACACAGAGGTGGATCATGACTTTGATGACGCATTGCGCCAATAATTTCATTAGGACCTCGATTCTGACACGGATTCTGGTCCCGAATGCCGAGTGTTCGAAGACGATTTACGAATGAGCACAGAACCCCATCTGTAAGCCCACCATCTGCGGTCCGTGCTGCATACAGCCACGGAACCATGCCCACCCTCTGCGGTCCGTGCTGCGTGCATCCGCGGAACCATGCCCACCCTCTGCGGTCCGTGCTGCGTGCATCCGCGGAACCATGCCCACCCTCTGCGGTCTGTGCTGCATACAGCCGCGGAACCATGCCCACCCTCTGCGGTCTGTGCTACATACAGCCGCCGAACCATGTCCACCCTCTGCGGTCCGTGCTACATACAGCCGCGGAACCATGTCCACCCTCTGCGGTCCGTGCTGCTTGCAGCCACGGAACCATGCCCACCATCTGCGGTCCATGCTGCGTGCATCCGTGGAACCATGCCCACCCTCTGCGGTCCGTGCTGCCTGCAGCCACGGAACCATGCCCACCCTCTACGGTCCGTGCTGCATACAGCCGTGGAACCATGCCCACCCTCTGCGGTCCGTGCTGCGTGCATCCGCGGAACCATGCCCACCCTCTGCGGTCTGTGCTGCCTGCAGCCACGGAACCATGCCCACCCTCTGCGGTCCGTGCTGCGTGCATCCGCGGAACCATGCCCACCCTTTGCGGTCTGTGCTACATGCAGCCACGCACTAAGTGGACATTATAATTGGACAACAGATGTCCATTTTGAACCAAGTTCATTGGAGATCGAGCCATCCCGCCCTTCCGAGTATGGGAAGTTTTGCACCGGTGTGACATATACTAGATGCACACCAACCCCACTACCATGTTGGTGTGTTCAAAATCGATTCAAGCCATTACGCTCTCCATCGGGTTTGAACTGAGTTCACCCAGAATTGGCAAATCTACACTAACCTAACCTAGCCTAGCCTAGCCTAGCTTAGCCTAATCTAGCCTAACCTAAACTAACCTAACTAAACCTAACCAAACCTAAGCCGATTCGGCGCAACCCGTTCTCCCATCACATCGGTGTCGCTCACGTGCAGCACATTGATTCGATCGCACCGAAACTGTGCCCAATGGGTAACCAACACTGTGGGCTTTCACGTAGTGTGACACATCCCTCATTCCCTGCGATGTGAGCCGAGCCGGGCGCCAATATGAAGGCGGTCGCGTTTTTCGTCGGGATAAGTCGCAGCTCCATGTTAAACAGAAGTGGAGGTGTTGCTCGAATATGAGCGCATGGCACGCGCTAGGCTTCGCCCACCCCTACCAATTGTACATTGCCGGATAGCCCATGTGACGGGCTATCCGTCCACCAAATTTGATAGCTCTAGTTTGCGGCGCTCTCGGCTTGGAGGTGCCCAACTGAAAACAGATGCACGCGCCTGGCGGTCGCACGGTACGGCGCACGCGACCGCCGACCACAAAAGCACACAGTTCCCTGTGGGGCGCGTGTTTGCGCAAAGTTTCATACTCGTGCGACCTGTGGTATATGTTGTGGCCCTGGCTAATTGTCTCGACATGACCCAAGTTGACGGCACGTGGCACGTGCGCACGTGACACGCTCAACCCGAAACCACCGCCATAATCTGTCCCCCGTACCGGCGTATCACGTGTGACAATTTGAGCGAAATCCGCCCGGCCGTTTTGGCACAGCATGCGTCGAAGCGGCACATGCACACACACACACAGACAAACATTTCTCGACAACTCATCACTTGTATAGGCTATATGTTCATACCACTGACTGCTGTTTGATTACGACAAGAAAAGAAAATAGATCCATGAACTTTCGTATCGCATTATGCAAATCGCACAAGGCCGCTAGACATAGTATTTCGACTTAGATTTGCGACTTGTTGATTACGTCAGAGACGATGCTGAATGATCAGCTTATATTATATCAATAATTTATCCAACGAAAAGAAGACAAGACCTGACAATCAGTAAGCTGGAGATTTTCCTACCATCGAAGATGAGAACCGAGCGACTCGAGACTTTCCTGCTGGAGAATGGAGCGCTTTTTATGCGAGTTCACTGCAACGCTCCACAAGAATGAAGCTGAAAGCCATACGAACGTCATCATAATTATATCGATATACGCTGCCCGACTGATCGTCAACTCAAGACCTGTGAGATCAAGATCAAGATCAAGGTCAAGATCACCTGCAGCCGGATTTAAGTGGATCCGAATGCGATAAGTTTCGCGCCGCGCTGCACGCCAAGCTAACAGCGGCAAAAGCTGCCCGGAAGTGGAATCGTCCAAAGGAGCCAATATCTCTGACGAAGGAAGATGAGTAAATGTGCTGGACTCGTGGGACGATTGGACTTATCGGTATGTTGTATGTTGACTTGTTCGGTGATATACTGATGATATCGGCACTCTGCTCGTTTATGTGTTGACATATGGTGATGAGATGCAAGATATGTTCGCGCAGTCATGTGTTCCTCCTTATTCAGCTTTCCTTTTTGCTAGAATTATCCCCCGAGTACATACAAGGGATGAAAAGGGGGCATGTAAATCCTTACACGTAGACTGACATTGCACAAGCTGGGTATGAAGGTTAAAGTTACATTATATAGACCAATGTTGGTCACCCGTGGGAGGCCATACAGACGTGGACTCAGCAGTTTTTTTTTTCAAGAAAGGGACACAGGTGCAAAATCAGTATGAGCTTGGTCCAATATCGTGGTATTTGCTTAAGGACAAGGCAAGCTTTCAGCCGGCAAAAGGGTAGGTGTGGACACCCCTCTCTCCATGGCTTCGTATAACGTGTTAACTGGAGGCCGTGCACACTCCCCCCTCCCCTCCCCCGCCACTGTCATGGCTGTGCCCCCAGTCAAGGATCATTTCACATAGTTCAACATGTCTGGGGGATGGAGGAGTCTTGTTGGCTCCGATGGTAGTCCCACAATTGCCAAGACAACATCCCCTGTCCAATCAAAACTTCCCACAAGAGTACTTGCCTGTCTCTCCTCTTTTGCAACACCTATGGGTGGGGTGGATTCTCGGTGGCTACAACTTAGTTGTGTGATAACAACATAGGCTGCTATCATTTCTTCGTGAGAACTCGTGTGCATAAGCGAATCCGAAGCAACGGTCGAGATGTGGTAGAACCCTCTATGCGGCTACCAACAACAAACAACGGTCGAGATGTGGCAGAACACTCTAGGCGGCTACCAAAAGCAAACAACGGTCCAGATGTGGCAGAACCCTCTATGCGGCTACCAGCAACAAACGACGGTCGAGATGTGGCAGAACCCTCTATGTGACTACCAATAACCATCAACGGTCGAGATGTGCCAGAACCCTCTATGTGGCTACCAATAACCATCAACGGTCGATATGTGGCAGAACCCTCTCTGCGGCTACCTATGACAAACAACGGTTGATATGCGGCAGAACCCTCTATGCGGCTACCTATGACAACCAACGGTCAAGATGTGGCAGAACCTTCTATGTGGCTACCAATAACAACTAACGGTCGATATGTGGGAGAACCTTCTATGCGGCTGCCTATATCACAAGTTTGATCGGCTGGCACCACTGGCGAATCCGGGCGGGGAGCTCAACAGCAATTGTCGAGAGGACAAATAAACATTTACCCCCACCGAAACACATGGCTTGACACAACAGCAGAGCTTGAAGTCGCTGGACGGAGCTGACAAATAGCGATCTCGAGTTGAACCTGTTCCCCGGGAGGGAAGAAACAGTTGTAGTCACATGAATAAAACATTTTATATGACATCAGTCTGACACCTGTGTCCTCGTGTTTGGTATGAATCGGCGCAAATGTTTGTGAATAGTGGCTCAGCGGAATAATGACAAAGTTTATGTTAAATGCAAAAGCTGACTACCACCTAGTTCTAAAACCCAACCAATCCAATTTACTATTGATCCGAAAAAATGTGTGTTTGTCAATGGGTACATTCTCGTGCAGTTTAAGCAGCAAGCCTGGAACTGATATTTAGGTTAAAACTTAGACGGTGGAGACGATTGTGCATATCCTTGTTCTTTTGTGCGGCTGTTGCATACATGGTGTGGGTGAAAATTCGTATGTATTTATCTCTAAATGGATTTGCATAGATGAATCTGCTGATGCTTCAGGAACTTAGGAAAAGTTAATACTTGGGCACGTAGGTAAATACACACATGGGTGGTGACTTCCATGTTTTCGGGGCACCGGACACCTCAATATTCGTGAAGTTGCAATGAAGCTCGTCACGGCCGCGGCGGCCGCAGATCCCACCGCACATCCACCAATGTAAGCCAGACCGAAATGTACACCTGGACCTCGACGGCAGCCAGGGCTGGCCGACCGCGGCACAGCAGTGCCGACCTCACCCCGGCACCCGCCACCATGCACGGGGCTAGTTTGGTTCCCTCGGCGCGTGTCGATGGGCGGACGACCAACGTTCGCCTACGCTGCTACCGCTGGCGCCAGAGCCGATCAGCGCGAGCCTTCACGGACAGGCCCCTGTCTAGACAGGCCATCCAGACCACCCACACCTAACATAAGCAATTTTGTTAAATTGGTGTATCTTCTTCAATAGCTCCGTCGAAGCTTTGCACGCCTGCGTTACGCATCCTCCTTTTTCGCCTCCATTACACGAATCTACACGCAGTTAAAACAATTGTGCCAGAACCATGTCTTACCACCTGGATCTATGTTTGCCACCGTGAATATATAACCACATACATATTTGAGGGCATTTTCGTTTTTTTCCTCATGGGATTTGCTTAGTCCAGCTTCCATGAGCTTGATGGCTTGTCGAAAATTGTCCGCCCCCCCCCTTCAAGCTGACCGCCTGGATCTACCCCTGACTGGCGCAGATAGGCATCTCAGCAGATTGTATTTTTATTTGACCAACGCTGCCCTTTCGCCACATGTACTAAACTATATACTGTTCTTACCGAATAGTGACCAGTAACACGCTCTGATGCATACATTAGGCCAAGTTCAGGGGGCACTGGGCGCATTTGCCACCATGGAAATTGGTGCCCCTCCGGCCGGGAAAATACATCCCTCCTAGAAGGTTCGAGTGTACCTTCATGACAACTGCCGGATCCGCCCCTGCGTTAGGCTCAAGCGGAGCTAAATTCCATTGAAATATTGCTCTTTTCATGCAATTGGATACTGTTCAAGCCGCATGTAGTTAATGCAGTCAGGTGCTGCAAGTATCGCAATGTCAGGTGAGGTAAGGTTGGCTGACGAGGAAGGCTAAGTGAGGGATTTCAATCGTTAGCCGGCTATCAGTATGATGGCCGGCTGTCAGTACGATGGCGGGCTGTCAGTACGATGGCCGGCTGTCGGTATGATGGCCGACTGTCGGTATGATGGCCGACTGTCAGTACGATGGCCGACTGTCAGTATGATGACCGACTGTCAGTATGATGGCCGGCTGTCAGTATGATGGCCGGCTATCAGTACGATGGCCGGCTGTCAGTACGATGGCCGGCTGTCAGTGCGATGGCCGGCTGTCAGTACGATGGCCGGCTGTCAGTATGATGGCCGGCTGTCAGTACGATGGCCGGCTGTCAGTATGATGGCCGGCTGTCAGTATGATGGCCGGCTGTCAGTACGATGGCCGGCTGTCAGTATGATGGCCGACTGTCAATATGATGACCGGCTGTCAGTACGATGGCCGACTGTCAGTACGATGGCCGGCTGTCAGTACGATGGCCGGCTGTCAGTATGATGGCCGACTGTCAGTACGATGGCCGGCTGTCAGTATGATGGCCGGCTGTCAGTATGATGGCCAACTGTCAGTACGATGGCCGACTGTCAGTATGATGGCCGGCTGTCAGTATGATGCCCGGCTGTCAGTACGATGGCTGGCTGTCAGTATGATGGCCGGCTGTCAGTATGATGGCCGGCTGTAAGTGCGATGGCCGGCTGTCAGTATGATGGCCGGCTGTCAGTATGATGGCCGGCTGTCAGTATGATGGCCGGCTGTCAGTGCAATGGCCGGCTGTCAGTATGATGGCCGGATATCAGTATGATGGCCGGCTGTCAGTGCGATGGCTGGCTGTCAGTGCGATGGCCGGCTGTCAGTATGATGGCCGACTGTCAGTACGATGGCCGGCTGTCAGTACGATGGCCGACTGTCAGTATGATGACCAGCTGTCAGTACGATGGCCGGCTGTCAACCTGATAGCCTGCATGGTGGCTTGCATGTAGGTATTGGTCGTTCTCGTCTGTTCCCATGTCTCACTTCTCGTTGCAACGGAATGCGCATTGTGGTATTATTGATGCTTCGTCGTAATACTGCCGACAACACTGTTCAAACACACGGACAACTCATGTCAAAACACTATTACTACCACCACTACTACTACCATTGCTACTACTACTACTAGTACAGCTACCATTACTACCACTAATACTACTCTTACTACTACTACTACTACTACTCATACTATTAGCGAGGTCTAAACAATTCGTGATGCGATGATAAAATCCAGGAGTATGAGGATGGAAGTGGGGTGGTGTATTTATCGTTTCCGCAAATGAAACGAAATTTCACATGCATTCATCAAATTCATCACTACATCACCTTGACCACATTGTCGGATTGAAGAAACAACTTACTCCAAATACAATCCACCGGTGCCAAAAGCATCCGAATGGCTGCCTACCAGGCGCCTGAACCTGCTGAACCTGCACCGCCTGTGTGAAATATATAGACAGTGTGAGAAGCTGTGCAGCGTGCCGGCCGGCTCCGGCTACCTTGTGCGCGTGGGAGGCTCCTCACACACACACACACACACCGGCACACACAGCGTGCCGGCCGGCTCCGGCTACCTTGTGCGCGTGGGAGGCTCCCTCACACACACACACACACACCGGCACACACAGCGTGCCGGCCGGCTCCGGCTACCTTGTGCGCGTGGGAACCTCCCTCTCACACACACCGGGAGTGGCGGAGGGGTGGCTGTGTTGCATAGAAGGCTATACCGATCGAATGTGATTTATTGTTTTCTGGATGAAGAGCAACACGTTTGCTCCATGTTCACGCAGGAGTAGTATCATGATTCCCTTTGTACCCTGTCGTCGACGACGGTGAGCGTGCTTGGCGACGCAGCCGCTACATGGTGCGGCGACGCAGCCGTTACATGGTGCGGTGACACAGCCGTTACATGGTGCGGTGACACAGCCGTTACATGGTGCGGTGACACAGCCGTTACATGGTGCGGCGACGCAGCCATTACATGGTGCGGAGACGCAGCCGTTACATGGTGCGGCGACGCAGCCATTACATGGTGCGGAGACGCAGCCGTTACATAGTGCGGCGACGCAGCCGTTACATGGTGTGGCGACGCTGCCGTTACATGGTGTGGCGACGCAGCCGCTACATGGTGCGGCGACGTAGCCGTTACATGGTGCGGCGACGCAGCCGTTACATGGTGCGGTGACACAGCCGTTACATGGTGCGGTGACTCAGCCGTTACATGGTGCGGTGACACAGCCGTTACATGGTGCGGTGACACAGCCGTTACATGGTGTGGCGACTCAGCCGCTACATGGTGCGGTGACGCAGCCGCTACATGGTGTGGCGACGCAGCCGCTACATGGTGCGGCGACTCAGCCGTGATATGGTGCGGCGATGACTAGGACGTCCGCCTGCGTGTTCGGGTCTGCTGTATCCTGCATGCCCATCGAGTGAGCGTGAATAACCAGCGCTGCAGGGCCGGTGTGGGCGTCTGAACCATTACGCGGAACTGTTTTGCCAGCAAACAGTGCATGACATTCAATGTTGTTCAGCTCTGACAGCTGGGATCATCTTGGTGAAGCGGCGTAATGATAAATCAACAGCGTTGCTTTCACCGAGAATGTGCAAATGCCACGGATGCACTACTACCACCGCCAATCAGTTGCTGACTCCTTTAGCTGGCAGGCGGCCAGCAGGTAGTCAGGCAGGCAGGCACGAGACCAGGCTTGCCGGCAACAGCGAGCGTCCGTACCGACCAGCCGGCGAGCATTTGCGTGATGAGGACCAGCGATGTGTTTTTATTGCTTCCCTCGCTACATCTGAATGAGTGGCTGCGGGGTGCTAAGGTCGTCGCTAGGTCTGCTACATGTCCGCAGTATTCATGAGACACTATTTACTGCTGAATCGTCACTAGCTCTGCTACACGCCCGCATAATTCATTGGGCACTCCTACCGCTGAGTCGTCACTAGGTCTGCTGCCTATCCGCAGTATTCATGGGACACTACTTACTGCTGAGTCGTCACCAGGTCTGCTACATGTCCGCAGTATTCATGGGACACTACTACTGCTGAGTCGTCACAAGGTCTGCTACATGTCCGCAGTATTCATGAGGCACTCCTACCGCTGAGTCATCACTAAGTCTGCTACATGTGCGCAGTATTTCTGGGGATATACTACTAAGAAATCGCCGGTGTTGGCCTCAGCATACAAAAAAAGCACACATGCATACAATCATATGTCGTGGATGTGGTACATGCCCCGTACCAGCGTCAAGCTACTCATCCAGTGTTCAAACCAGCATAGGGCGGCAATGGGATGGCTGGACGGGCCTAGGAATGAGGGAGGGGGGTCCGTGCTGCAGGCACAGAATCGGGCACCATGTAGGACTTCCGTGCTGCAAGCACAGGATTAGGCACAAGTAGGGCTTCTGTGCTGAGTGGCACAGGATCGGACATAATGTAGGACTTCAGTGCCGCAGGCACAGGATCGGACATAATGTAGGGCTTCAGTGCCGCAGGCACAGGATCGGGCACAACGTAGGGCTTCAGTGTCGCAGGCACAGGATAGGACACCTTATCGTTGTGGGGTTCCCGAGCTGCAGGGACAGGATCGAATACCATACAGTTGTAGGAAGATAAGTTCCCGATCCACTCCAACAGCCCCCTCTATGCAAGCTCGTGCTGACCAAACGCCGAGTCACAATAAGTGGTGTCGCGCGCTGTAAGGCGAGACAGACGCCGAGCAACAATAGGTGGTGTCGCGCGCTGTAAGGCGAGACAGACGCCGAACAACAATAGGTGGTGTCGCGCGCTGTAAGGCGAGACAGACGCCGAACAACAATAGGTGGTGTCGCGCGCTGTAAGGCGAGACAGACGCCGAGCAACAATAGGTGGTGTCGCGCACTGTAAGGCGAGACAGACGCCGAGCAACAATACGTGGTGTCGCGCACTGTAAGGCGAGACAGGAGCTACCACAAAAGCACCTTTCTCTGAACAAAGGTTGCGAGTACTTCAGAGGAAGCAGTCGATAGAGCTGCCAGAATGAAGAACGGATACAGAGCATGCCTAATTCTGAATGCGGAAAAAGTTTTGAAGTCATGTGAGAAACAGTTATTACAGCTTCAAAAGACAGCCCAGTCGGACTGGGCCGGTTTGGATCGTATTGAGCCGAGCCGGTTTGGATCGTATCGAGCCGAGCCGGTCTGGATCGTATCGAGCCGGGCCGTTTCGGGTCGGATCGGATCTGATCGCTAATAAAAGCTTCATTGTAAATGCACGAGTATATATTACTAAACGGTGCTGGGAAAGGAAGTTTGATGTCAAGTTCCTAAAAACACGTACCACGAAACCGAAGGTCATGTGCAAAAAACTATTTTTTTTTAGAACGAGACGGGGAAATTCCTTCTCCAGCACAAGTTTAGTCAGGTATCAGAGGATGAAATATATAATCGACTTATCACTACACTGCTTTAAATTATCGATTAAAGAAGTCATGAAACATACAACTAGCTTGCCGGAATGAATGAGGTATTGCAACCTGCAATTAAATGCATAATATGATCGAAACTCTTTACTAGAGGATGCCGAGCGACAGTGCAAAATAACATTTTCCCCACATTCTTACTCTGCATCATAGAATAGGCAATTTAACATGCAATGGTATATTGACTATATAAGAAAAGACTATCTCGAGCTTCACCTTCATTCGTAGCCAAACAGAACAAACGTGTATTTGAGTTGCAGCAATGCACACAGTGTCAGCTTAATCGATGCCAAGGGAAAACGAGTTCTCGTCATATAATTGGATCATGAATTCATCGCTGTTTCAGGTGGCAAATTTGCATTGGTTGCCCTGGATGTCATACATTTGGCGCATTGCTAGTCGTCGAATACTTTTCTTTCCGGTACCAGGACTTGTGGATCGATTGCAAGGGTTGAAACAAGATATAATTGCGCCCCAGGTATGTATTGTAAACATAAGTAAGTGAGGCTTGGAACATGACGTATTTATACAAGGAGACGTGCCGAGGCCTGCGAGTGGGCTAGATATCCCGGGATATCCCGGGATATCCGTGATTTAATTTTGGCCGGCACACCAAGCGACTGATTTGAACTATGAGCATCAGCTGTCGGACATTGGGGTTTAATCACATCTGATCATCACACGGATCACATGAATGGATCACACATCACATCACACACACATCACATGGATCACATCTGAAAATATGTCATTGCAGCTTACATCATCGTAGCAAATGCTACACGCATAGACCTGCCGATATTAAGCTTAGATATTAAGTACTTCTTATATTTCTATATTTGCTACGTTAATAGTGGTCATGAATGCACTTAGCACCGGTAGGCGTCTACGTAATGCGGTCAATCTTCAATTTTGTCATTGATGGGAGGACGTAGCGCAACATATGGTTCCGCTGCTCACATGTGTGAGGAGGTAATATTGGAGATATCGCAGTTCCAACACCAACTTTTCATACACATGCAGTACCTATTTTCAATTCGCGGTATAGACGTCGTCACCGCTTGGTTCCCTGTGGTCTGGACCTGACCTGATGCTTTTCTCACCACTAGCCTAGCCCTTTGGGGGGGGGGGGGTTAGGGGCAGCCTAGCCCTTTAACTTGAAAATTGTTCCTTTGCCTCAGACCTGGAAAATTAAGTCGGTGCCGCCCGTGCTTAGCGCCACCGGTTTTGCAACTTCCAACACGAACTTCACTAGAGATGTTCCTGGCCTACGGCTGCTCATGGCTGGCTGCCCATGGCTGGCTGTACTGCCGGGTAATGCTGCAAGTTGTAATTCAACTTGCAGCATTCATATATATATATATATATATATATATATATATATATATATATATATATATATATATATATATACATATATATATATATATATATATATATATATATATATATATATATATATATATATATATATATATATATATATATATATATATATATATGCTTAATAATTAAGAACTTAGAGAGAGGCTTTGATCTCCTGATGTTTCATCATTGGAATGTGGAAATAAAATCGTCCACATTCGCTTAACAGGAGAAAACTTCTGGTAACGTTTCTCCTGTGAAACAGAGGTCGACGAATTTATTTCCAGAACACAATACGCAACAATATTTATTTTTCTTTAGTTGGGCAAGGCCGGCAGCGGTCTCCTGACAATTCCGAGACAATGTGTTGTGTTTATCGATAAACCGGCACGCACAGCCCCGGTCCGTGGTCTCGTGGCCCGTGAGTCGGCAGGTACGGCCCCCGTCCGTGGTCCTATGACCCGTGAGTCGGCAGGTACGGCCCGATCCGTGGTCCTATGACCCGTGAGTCGGCAGGTACGGCCCCGATCCGTGGTCATGTGACCCGTGAGTCGGCACGCATGGCCCCGCCAATGGTCTCGTGGCCCGTGAGTCGGCAGGTACGGCCCCGATCCGTGGTCACGTGACCTGTGAGTCGGCAGGCACGGCCCCCATCCTGTGACTGGTCCAGTCGGCGATAACTCGCAGATGCGACGGCGATGACTGCATTCGTCGACGGCGACGATTTACGTAGCGCGTCGAATGTAGCGCGCCACAATACCGGAGGCGCCCACGGCACAGTGGCGGCAAATCGAGTGTGGCCCGGCTGGCAGGGCGACCAGCCAGCTGCCACGCTCAGTGTGTCTCAAATGTGGCGGGCCAGTCGCAGCGACGGCCGTGGCTGGGTGCAGTTTGGGAGTCGCTGATCATTCCCACAGGCGGTCCGCAATCCTTTGTGCTTATCTTGCCTGGAGGCGTGTAAAAAGTCGCCACAGTGTCTCCCGAGCACGCTCGCATCGGCGCCAGCTGATGTCAGCCTCCCGAAATAGGCGCCAAGGTGGGGTGCTGGGAGATATTTCCGACATGTAGGAGGAAGTGAAGCCAAGGATGCCCACGACGAGATAGTGGAATAAATGACATGATACCAATCATATGCTATTCGATTTTCACTGGATACCTCTGACTAAATCAAAAGATATCGGGAGTGTTTCCAGGAAGGAGGTACAGTGTTGTCATTTTCGTTTCAGGAATATCTTAATACCCTTTCAATCCTTGAATGGTCACAAGGTGCTGAGTATAGGGGCCAATTCACTTTTTGTCTGGCACGCCCACCCGCTATTTAAAACCGCAATCCGTCACTTATTGCAATAAGATGGCTGCGCATTGCAATAAGATGGCTGCGCATCGCACAACTGTGACGACTCTGTATGCTACCATGTTATACACTTCGGGATTTGGAGACAGGCTACCCAGAAAGCCAACCATAAAGGTCACATGTTCGTCTAGCCTTCAATGTGCTACAAATTGTCTCAGATGTTACCCACTTTTCCCAGTGCGTGAAATGTCTAAGAAAGGCAAATACATAGGCAAATATCGAGAAATGTAAAATATGGTCTGGTAATATTCCTGCCTAGGAACGTCATGCACTGAACGATGATAGATAGATGGCGTTCTGGCATTTGTTCTTTTACTCCTATAAGTTGTTCTGTTTTTGCGGAACTACCATAGTCGAAATGCTTTCTCCTTCTTTAAGGAATGGTTAGTCTTCCCTTTTCCGTATCTTATACTTAGGTGCAAAAAACTTCCGAGCCCAGCTTAAATGATATATATGGATGTACCTAAGGCTTAAAAGAAGGCAATGGACGCATCAATCACGTCCAATTATCATGGCTGGAGATCTCTGAGGAAGCGAGGAGTAGTCCAAGTACATATTTTCAAGACATATTTTGAGATTGAATATGGAAAATGACAAATTAACATTAGTAGGGTACCAAAGCAGGGGGGGGAAGGTCCAGACCCCCCTAAACAACATATTTTGTGCGAACAAGTTACTATCAGATCATGTTAGGTCACCGAAGTATGACTTCGTAGTGGAGTATCCCCGAAACCATGGTTTCAACTTGTTTTACTGCTGTCGATGTGTCAAGGTGAGTAGCGTTACATTTGAATAGATGCTCCCAGCTTACGCAATTCCACAAGTGGCCTTCTCAAAGTGAAATAAAGTCATTTACTTGCATTGAGCTCGGATGGCCTTTTTGGCCGGGACTGCATTATCGGAACTCTTTTCTACTTAACTAGAATCCAATGAAATTCATGTTTATAACTACGCCATTTTCAGGCCCACGCACTGCACAGGCCGTTATTTTCCACGCTTGGTGTGACCTGTGATGATTTGACCTGGTCCGGCCCGCTACCCATGGACGCCGACCCGGTCTGTCCCGCTACCCGGGCACGTCGAACCGGTCTGGCCTGCTATCTAGGCACGCCGACCCGGTCCGGCCCGCTACCCATGGACGCCGACCCGGTCTGTCCCGCTACCCGGGCACGTCGAACCGGTCTGGCCTGCTATCTAGGCACGTCGACCCGCTCTGGCCTGCTATCCATGCACGTCGATCCAGCCTGTCCCTCTACCCAGGCACGATGAAGTTAAATAAGGTGTCAATAAATGCATGTCAAACTTTTGCACACCTTGGTATTTAATTTAGGGCTCTATCACTAGGCCTGTTGAATGTTCAGTTTAAGTTCTCAATGCATGACTTACTGGGAAATATTGACCTTTGTCTGCCCTGAATGGTCATCGGTTAACAAAAATGTCAAATTAGATAGCAAAAGAATGCTCTTCTGATGCACAGGATGTGTGTTTTGCTTATGCTTCACACGGTTCTATTTGCAATTAGAAGCGAAATGTTGAGAAGTGGCAATCACCCACTTCGGATACGAAGGCTGGCAGCCACTCCAGCCATGCGATAATTAAAATATCTTTGGACAATAGCGTAATTAGCATGTGTGTGGGAAGATAGCTTCCATACTTACCCCAGAACGGTTCAGCCAATAGATACAGACCTTGGAGTCGCCAAGCCCCGTTCTGTGTGGATGTAGCCCTGCTAAACACGAGGGCTCGAGCTTGGCGCGAGAGATGAGGTATGAGGTCAACGCCATGACGCCACCCTAATTTGACACGACCCCTCAAAATGGTCGCCAGTGAATGCTTTCAAGGCTCGTCTGTCAGACTGTTTCTCATCTTATAGCAGTCGCTGTCGCTCGGACATACTGCAGATGACTCGCGTGGAGCTCCCTTCTCCTGGCCGGGGCCGGCGGCGCCGCCCTCATTCCCGTCAGATGGCACCACGTGCATAGGATGGTATCGGTGCGGATGAAGTTATCTGGTGGAATCAGCCGAGTGGAGTTGGTTCTCCTCTCCCAGCCCCAGGTGGAGTTTTCTCCCAGGCGGGGCAGGCGGCGCCGCCCTTGTGACTTCAGACGGCGTCACGTGCACAGACACGTGGCATCGGTGCGGACGACAATGACGACATGGGTCTTTGCGTCGGATAGTAAAGCCAAAGCCGATTTGATCGTCCGCCTCTGCTGTTGCCTATTTTGATGGCGATAATAATTGGAGCTTGCGATTTTTGTGCAGAAAAAGTTAGTTTGAGAACATTTTGCTTCGAAACAGATCAGTGTTTGTACTATCGAGTCTCAGGTACCCTTTTTGTCTCACTTATTGTTTTCCCTCAGGTTGTGTAAATATTTTTTTGGAAACTTTAAACGGTACCTTATGCCGGGAACACCCGTGTTCAAAATATGTTGTGCTTTGACAAGCACCTACCTTGTTAGCTCTTTTGCACTTGTGCTATAGTCCAGACCAGATCAACTCAAAAGGTCAAAACACATAAAGCGAAATTAAAAGAAGTCAAATGGAACAGCAACATGGACTACGGCCAAAGAGACAACAACTATTGTGTGGATAGAATATACAAGAAGCATCAAATTGATGATAGATCAAGCGAAAAAGCTCAACAGACAACATGTTTCACAGAAAAATCCCTACGGAAGCCCTATTCACCTTTCGGTTCGTTTTTAGGAAGCTAGCTATTAATACTCAACTGCATGGCGTGGCTGTTCGCATTTACTAAGTAAAATTGAAAGCTATATTACTTTCGATATATCTGCCACCTTCAGAAGACCTCGCCATGGGAGATCTGGAAGCACTTTTGCGACAGCTTCCTCTCACGATCATGCTTTGCGGTGATTTTAGCTGTCACAATACGGCCTGTGGGTGCACATCGTCGAGCAGGAAGGGCAGACAGCTAAATGATTGTATTCACCGACACAGTCACATTCCTTTAAACACTGGATATCACACGCACTGTTCACCGTCGGGCTCTAGGTCGGCGACTGGCCTCTCCATTTGCTCCCCAAACATTGCTGGCAGGTTCGCATGGAACGTTGACAGCACCCCGGGAGGTAGTGATCACTTTATGAATACTCCCTACCCATGAGCGCAATTCCCCAATAGAACACGCAGAGGGCAGATTAGCCGGAATTTGCACAAACATATCTTTTTGACTTCGATACACTCGACGGAGACGACGTTAACTTTCTAACACACCACATCAGCCATAATTCGTCAGCGAAAACTTTTATTCCGCTTACTTTATCAAACCCTCGGCCTATCACAGTCCCATGGTGGACGGATGCGTGCAAAACTGATATTAAGGAAAGGAAAAGGCATTTAAACACTTCAACAAGTCGTGCACAACATTACAACTTATCAAGCATAAACGTGCTAAGGCGAACGCAAAGCGAAATATACAATAAAACAGACGGCAAAGAGGGCATGGATCCGCAGGACTACAGGCCAATTTGTCTTACATCGTATGGTAAATTCACGGTACAGAACGGATGGGTAAATTCACTGTGAGTTTTATGAGAGATCGCTTTTTACCGTGGGAGAGTTGGCCATATCTATCTACTTCAAAACTTATAGACAGCTGAACGGAATTCCACAATGATTTGCTCCGAGTATCATTCTGTTTGGTGTTTTATGAATGGCATATGTGAAATAGTACCGTCGACACTGGGCAAGTCGCTCTTTGTTGATGACTGCAGCATGGGCTACTTCCTCCATCAGTATGTATGCTGAACGGCAGCTTCAGCTCTGCCTCGATAATCTCGATAGGTGGAACTTCACGCGCGGTCTCGATTTCCCACTTCCAATTCAAAATGCATACATTTCCGTCGCAGACAAACCTCATGCAGATACATTATTTTATACATGAACCGACGCAGGATTCCAATTTGCTCGGAGCTCCAAGAAGCGAAGTTTATTGGTGTTCTATTTGTCATACTAACATGCTCACCACACATAAATAATCCTGAAGACAAATGCTTCAAGGGCATAAACATTCTTAGTCACCTCGTGTGTGAGTTATAGCGCTGACAAAGAAACATTATTACGCTTGTACGGTCCTCTTGTTAGCTCCATTCTTGACTACTCGTGTATAGTCCATGATGGTGCACTCTCCTCCGTGAAAGAGATCCTGAATACTGTCCACCATGCTTGTATTCGGATTTGCGCAGGTGCTTTCCGTACTTCGCGCAGAGCATGCCTCTTAGTCGAATCGAATTGACATCAACTAAATATCCTTCGAAATTGTTTGATCCCGCTTCGCATCTCACATCTCGTATCGTATCTCGCTCACGCACTTCGTATCTCACAATTTCCACACCACCCCTCATACAGTGCCATATTTAGCGTACACCTGGCGGAGCATTCCCTGTCTGGTCGGCTATCCTCAGCGAGACCAGTCTGTGTGCGCGTGTGTCGCAGTGGGTGAGGGTATGCGGCTACCGGTCCACCAAGTGGCACATGTTGAAGCGCCCACAGTCGAGCATTGGCGGGCACCACCTTTTGGTTTTGACCTTTCACTGGTAATACATATAAAATGATAAAGTATCTCCGTTGATTTGTTTGACCTTGCTATGCGTAATATTGCCAATTACTCCGATTGTTCTCTTTTTATACCGACGGGTCAAAGACTCAGTCTGGTACAGGCTGCGCTTTTTATAAGTGGCGAGATTGAGAAAACGTATGCTTTACCTGCTGAGTGCTTTGTCTCTATCGCACAGCTATTCGCAATGGGAGACACCGCTCGAAAGCTTCCAGACACAGCCGCCAGAGCGGCGACACATGTGAGTAGGACATGAATTTCTCGCCTCATTGGCCGAGCCCATGCATTTGGCTTGTGAAGAGTGTGTGATTGGAATAGTAGAAGCTTGGTGAAATCGGTTACTTGGTGTTGGTGATTTCCCAGCTATGTTACTGGTGTTGCCGGTAGATAATGTCAACGTCTGAGTAAAGCACACCAAGAGCCGTTCTAGGAATTTCATGGCGGCACTTGTCTGGAAGCAGGGGCTCCATGAGCCGTGGGTGCACCAGAGAATACTAAAGGGTGCGTTTGTTTGTTCTCAAAGGGGCGCCTTGTCCTCTTAGAGAGGCACATTGGGCTGAGAAAGTCAGTTGAGCGGTGGAGGGGTCGGGGTGGACTCAGGCCTTCCAACGGTGCTTTTTTATCGGTCAAGGTGGGCATCTGTTCATGGGGGGGGTGGAACATGCCCCAAGTCCCCCTCTATCTACCCCTGGAGCACACTTCATGACAGATTATACCGCCTTGCCGGTGGCCCAGCTGAAGGATTTGGCCCCTCGTGGTGTTTTGCATGGAAGGCGCCTTGTCCTCAACCTACATCAGGGAGAGGCATTTCTACCTTGGCCCCCTGGAGCCGCCACGGATGAGACTTGAACAGTGTCGTGTGATGTGATTTGAAGTAGACGTACTAAACGTCTTTCGTTTTACTGACGCCTTTTACCTTCAACAGGGTGCAGTTTCTTCTCAGAGAAGCCCATTGGTTGAAGCATCCTTTGAGCGAGGCGGGCTTCACTGTAGTCTGCCAGGAAAGGCGCCTGTTCCCGGTAAGAGGGACACCACCTTTTCATGGTGGGGGAGGGTGCCCTGATGTCCTCCCTGTATCTGCTCCTGGGGAAGGTGCCCTCTAAAAGTACGTACAACAACGTATCTGATGCCTGCCTAGAACCCATGCTGATATCCAATATATCTGAACTTCAGCCAAACAACAGGCACTGCCCTAACCATAAACCATGAAAAAAACAGTACTATGAGGAAAGATCGTCGCCCATCGGTAAGCAAGCATTGGCATACTCCACATTGGTCAAGCAGTACTCATGATGCCACGTTTCAATAACATCATCCCCTTAACTCATTGAAGGGTGTTGCACGTGCACGGGAGTGTTTACATCGCACGAAGGAGGCTTCTCTTTAAGTTTTACTCCTTACATATTCCTTTTAGGGATTCCTCGGTTGGGAACCAACGCCCTGAATTTAGAAACACAGCCAACACTCAGGTCTCTAAATGCTTACTGGAATATGACGCGCAAATCTTTTGAAATCCGGTATCAACAACCTCCCACCACACGCTTCCAACGGTAGCGGGCCGCAGTTTGCTGACTCCGGTGTCACAGTCGCCTGCACTGCCATCTGGTGGCAGAAACTCTGCGTTGTCTCCCATAGGGAAGACGCTGTGCTTTATTTCTCGACACGGCTATTCAAATTTATTAATCGTCTCAGACTCCGCGAGGTAGCTCCAAGTTCTCATCAACACACCACATTCATCTTATGTGGTGTCACGTATTTTAAATAGACTGACCGCTCTCCTACAAATGCAGCGCAGTATCAGTTTTATGTGGGTAGCAAGTCACGTTGGAGTTCATGGCAATGGAAAGGCATACGGTGTTGCCAAGGCTGCTTCAGAACTTCCATCTCCAGCTATCATAAAGATACCAGCATCAGATGTGATCACCATGGTGAACTCATCAATCAGATGTGATCACCATGGTGAACTAATCAATCTTAGAATGACAAAATCGGCGGTCCTCAAAGAAACGACGCATTATAAAACAAATATAACCATCTGTAGGATACTGGTAGTCTGCGGCTCGTACAAATAAGAGGTGGCACTGTAGACTGCGTATCGGCCATATGCACTGTACATACGCACAGCCGGTGGGGCCGTGCTGGCAGTCGAGCATACACTTTCTTCATGCACACGTCTGAACTCGACCCGACATAGATATTTCAAGACATCTAAGATTGACGATGACGAGCTACCCTGCGTGGATATCTCAGACGTAATACGATTCCTCAACCTCATCAAAGTGCCTGGTGTGCATGTCCCACCGGCGGTTCGTAGGGTGGACATAGGCTCGGGTAGCTTCCCCTCTCCCACCGGTGTAGCACTGTGAACTGTGCCTTGATGTCTTCGTTTAGAACGCAACCGACATGGCTTAGGCCGATTTACTTGTTTGTATTTCATCTTCCAAACGCCATCTCCAATTGTCTTGATTGGCACTGTATTTTACTCACATTCTCTGTTATCACTTGCCTGCATATCTCGTTTTATGCCCTGACGTACTTCCAACATAATACTTACGGGCGCAATATAGCTGAAGCAGCTGATGTCCCCAAAAATCCCAACTACATAAACACACACACGCACACAAGCACACACAAAACAAAATTCAAGAGGCCCTAAAAATATGCAATGGGAATTCACACGACTAATGCCACGCTGCTACCACCGGATGTCACGCTGCTAACAATTAACGCTGTCTCTCAGGTCAGATCCTCACACTCCGTCTCAAGGGGGCGGGGGGTGATGAAGACCCCCCTCTAATTTCCAAACTACGCGCTGCATGAACGCGAACTGGATTTCACTGTTGAAAAATCCACGATGAATAGGGCTCGAATATGGCCTCACTTTTAATTTGAAAATAATGATCAAGCTAAAAATGGCGGGTTTTCAGAAGAAATTGACTTTTCAAAAACGTTTCATGTCTCCATTTGTGGTAAATACCCCGAGTTTATACGCATGCAATTTGGGGGCTAATAACACAGCAAACGTTACAAAAATTGCCACATTGGACCATCATGGTCCAAAATTGGCATTAACATTAAGTCACTGACCTGACTTCAAACACTAGTTCAATACATAGGTGCTGTAAACACTGCTAGATAGTAATCACGTGGTAAGCTTCATTTCAATATATTTTCACGTGCATAAGCCTGAAGGCATATTCATTGGTATAGGACAATGACCTTGGAAGCCATTGACATTGACCATGATTCATAGTTTTGGTTCTATTTAGTAATTTAGGTCGTGCAATGGAAGTCTGATACAGAAACGCAGTCCGGGGGGGGGGGGGGGCTGCCCCCTACTTAGCACACACAAATACAATATATCAAATGAGAAACTTTAATATTTTTACCACACAAACCCTAAATTTTCCGCGAGCTTCGAGCGCCCGAAACTACCTCCGTTTATTGAATTTTTTTGGTCATGCGCCCTTTAGAACAATCCTGGCTGCGTCATTGGTCTGATAAAATTTAGGCCATGAAAGCTCGAAATAAGACATACCAACAGGAATGTCTGAATATGTTTTGCCCACTTCGCGCACTTTATCGTGGCCTAGCCTCAGGTCACTCGACGGAGGTCAATCAGATTGGAAAAATAACTTCTCCTCATATGTCTTCATGCATACGAAGGGAAAAATCCAGTCAAAAGAATACACCAATGACAAAAATATGAGAATTGGCCGAAAATTGGCCATGACCTCAGGTTTTTGATCTGACGTCAAACAGAAATCCGAGATACAATTTGTGCAGGCAATGCCCAACTGTACTCACGTACCAAGTTTCATTTCAATATCTTTTGATTTAGATAGGTTATCGATCGCGAATCATTTTCCAATATGTTCCTTTTTACCCTGAGATAGGTTAGTGACCTTACATGACACGAGGTTGAAACTTCTACATCAGACGCAAAAAAAGTTGAAAGAAAAGGTACTGGAAATTTCGCAGACCTGCACGTCGCAGTTTTTCTCTATCGCGGAAGAACCTTTGGATGGATGGGGGACGAAAAAGATCCACCCCAGAGACAGGGTGGGTTAAAGGGCTGTTTCTTTGTGGACGATTTTCTAAGACATATTCCGATGGATAATTGACATTGGTGATACTTATTGGCGGCAATAGAATGTTTGCTTGAAACCTCCGGCATCGATAATTCATGTCTATGATTTTATTTATCGTTAGTCCATTTGGTATCGATAATGAAACACACAGCGATTCCACACTAGAATGGACAGGGCTGTTGCTACTCTTCACCCGCCACCAATCGATGTGAGATATTAGCGACGCGCTATGTGGCCCAACGGTCGACGAGTCGCAAAACCAATAACGAATAACCACCACAACCATGGTAGGCGATCCAGTCGTAGAGAGGGATATGCTGAAGGTATGTTATACCATAACCAACGAAGTAGAGAGAAACACACACACACACACACACACATATATATATATATATATATATATATATATATATATATATATATATATATATATATATATATGTATGTATATGTGTACGTATATATATCTATATATATATATATATATATATATATATATATATATGCATATGTATATATATATATATATATATATATATATATATATATATATATATATATATATATATATATATATGATCTCATCATATTCCAAACAGCACAGCCTCCAGTGATATTCCAGATGTACTACAATATGGCCAACGCTGTTGGATGCCATTTTATTCACGTACTGCTATTGTTGTCGTAGTGCCAACAATTCGTAACGCCGATTGGCGGACACGAACGGTGCTAACAAACTACAAGCTAACGAGTCCGAGTTGATCAAAACAAACGTGATGTCCGAAAAAGCGCAATGTCTTCTGCAGCTTCTACAGCAGCTAAAATTCGACTATCCAATTAGGATAGTGCCTTGTTCACCCGGGTGCAGTCTCTTAGACAAACACAATATCGCAATGCCAATTAACCATCCTCGAGGAGGGGTTATTTTGGCACCTCTGACATTTTTCTGAAGGAACACCTGGACCATTCACGCCAATGCTTAAAAAATTCGTGTACAAACACATCACATAGCGCAAGGAGACAAACACAAGTAGACAAACATATGAGCGCAATGCATATTAACCCTCCCCGGGGAGTGGTTATTTTGGCTCCTCAAAACAAATTTCTGGGGAAACATCTGGACCCATCACGCTATCGCTTTAAAACTTGGTGTACGTTCTATTACCCGTTTTTTGCACATGGTATCACAAATGCGCTCTAAGCCGGTAAGCCAGCCTAGCTAGGGCGGGTCAATGCCAGGCAATCACCTCGTGTCAATGCGGTTTTTATATGTACATTGAAACATTTTTTTTCAGAAACAAATAATACAAGATACAGTCAGAAATGAAACCTGAATCAATGAAAAAATGTTCAAAGAAAAATGACAAAATACGAAATATGACCCCAGGCAAGATCACTAGATCAAATAAAGGTTTATACTATATTTTTGTTTTAGCATAGGTTCGCTGTCAATCAATATTTCTTGAAATCCGCAATATGTGGTGGCAAATTACGTCTGCTAAATGTGTGCCGAGTTTCGAGTTAATGCCGGTTAGGTCACTGAGACATGACCTAAGCATTCCGAAAGTACATGCATGGGGTACACTCAATGTAATGCGCATGCTGATATACATGGGTAGTCGACTTTACCTGCGCTTTTATAACTAGATCTCGTTAATGCAGCATTCAAATCGGCATCACATGGTGACAGTTATGATGCAAGTGCACGGCGGCACCAAGACACACGGATATACTGAAATACTCGACTACAAAAACAACGAGATCCTCGGATGAAAAGACACCAGGGGGCACCAATGCAGACAAATGTGACACCCAAGTACGGGCACACCCAGACATCGTCACAGACGACGAACGAGCCTGCTGCCGCCACCACTGCCCGGCGCCGGCGGCGGCAGCGGGCCAACGTCACTCGGCGCCCCGCCCACCCCCTAACGAGCCGAGTATCGCCTGGATTAACCTGTCATATCGGCCGCCGGCTGGGTGCCGCCGTCCTGTAAACAGCCACACGTCCGACCGATGGAATTTGGTGGCCCGTCGCATCTAGCCGACTTGAGCCGACGGCTGTCAGATCTAGCTGACGTGAGCTGACGGCTGTCAGATCTAGCTGACGTGAGCTCATGGCTGTCAGAACTAGCTGACGTGAGCTGACGGCTGTCAGATCTAACTGACGTGAGCTGACGGCCGTCAGATTTGCTGATGTGAACTCACGGCTGTCAGATCTAGCCGACTTGAGCCGACGGCTGTCATATATAGCTGACGTGAGCTCACGGCTGTCAGAACTAGCTGGCGTGAGCTCACGGCTGTCAGATCTAGCTGACGTGAACTGACGGCTGTCAGATCTAGCTGACGTGAGCTGACGGCTGTCAGATCTTGCTGACGTGAGCTGACGGCTGTCAGATCTAGCTGACGTGAGCTGACGCCTGTCAGATCTTGCTGACGTGAGCTGACGGCTGTCAGATCTAGCTGACGTGAGCTGACGGCTGTCAGATCTAGCTGACGTTAGCTGACAGCTATCCGATCTAGCTGACGTGAGCTGACGGCCATCAGATCTAGCTGACGTGAGCTGACGGCTGTCAGATCTTGCTGACGTGAGCTGACGGCTGTCAGATCTAGCTGACTGCTGGCTACTACTGGATCTAGCTGTCACATCTCGTGTCTCATGCCATTGTGGCTGCCACATCCCATGTCGTCGGTTGACGGTCTGTCAAATCGCGCTTGCGTTAGGCAGAGGAATGTCAGATCTCACTCATGTTGACTGACACAACTTCAAGTCTTGCGATTGTCGCAATGGCCAGGGTTGGAGAAATTCTGTGAAGGTAATGTCCTGGAATATCTTGCTTTTGCAAAGCTTTTACTAGAAAGGAGTGCACACAATGAACGCAGTTTGACTGTGACCAAATGAATGTCTACCAGCTGAGGGCTTAGGCGGCATCATAGCGACACTAGCGCCACCACCATCCTGTGAGTGCTGCCACCTGCAAGGGCATAGGTGGCTCCGTAGTTACACTAGCGCCACCACCATCCTCTGAGTGCTGCCACCTGCAAGGGTATAGGTGGCTCCGTAGTTACACTAGCGCCACCACCATCCTGTGAGTGCTGCCATCTGTAATATTCATTTGTCGAAGAATCTGGCCCGGTTCCCCTTCAAGCGTCTAAATCATTTGATTCCTACAGTTAATGCATTCCAATTGGATTAGAAAGCTCCGTCGACGAATCAGTTCTACAATTAGTTGTTTTCTGACGTTTATATTTCTCGGAAAACACATGAGGTGCTGAGGCATAGCGTCTGGACTCTCACTCGCCCAAACGTGTTTTTCAAGTATTGGTGAAATGCATACTTTGATTTACAACAACTAGCTGATGAGTTTTTACTTTCATATATCAGTCGCGTATTTCACTGTTTCAGGTTGATGCCAGATTCCGCAACGTCATCCATCTTTATCAGTCATGCTCAATGTCACGAAATTTTGCTGATTTAAGCCGTCTATCTCGTTTCGTTATTTGGCCATTAAGTTGTGCTCTGCTGCAAGGTACGTTGCGTATGTGGAATGCATTTAGTCGGTGCTGATACTTGGATTTGCGTTAGGGGGCAAAGGGAATTGGAGGGGGGCCACCTACCCCACTTTTTCAAGTCCCCCGATTTCGGCAACTATTTTTTAAAAGTGGCCCATTGTATCTTATTAATGCAATAATTAGTTCCCAACATAATTGTAATGTGGAGGGGGCAAATCTACCACCATCGTTTCTGAACCACCGAACTTCATCCCTAACACCCCCACCCTGTTCGAAAGTTTCTCTTTTGGTATCCTTTGATAAGCCACCTCAAACTGCCGATATTACACCAATGCCAATCACTTAAGAATGCAAACTTTTCAAATTCCAGTTCATAGCACCCGGTTACCACTACGCCGACGTTCGTGTACGTGTACATCCGCCTTGCACATTCGACGCACTCGCCACACTTTACGGTTTCTGTACGATTTTACGATTTATGCTGGACCTCCTATGCTTTGCTAATTGCGGCCACTCAGAGGTGTTGATTTATGAAAATTAGTTGAGGGCAAAGTACTACGGAATCGATGTAGATATAGGATGTGGCTGTTTAACACGCGCACCAGAGGGGGGGGGGGGGGATCCGCCCACCTCTCCTGTTATTTTTTGTGGACATTATCTGATAAACGGGCGGCGGTATTGTAATGCAATCTTGTTACTTTGTTAAGCATCGATAAGGACATCCTATGCAGCAAAAATCGAAATCCGTCAGTAAATATAGGAATAGCGTGGGTGTCCAGTCAACCGACCTGGCGGCGGCCGGCGGGTGTTCAAGGTCGCAAAGGTTTCGTCGGTGCGATGCAGCGGCGGTGGGGTGACGCAACCGATAACGACCTCATTTGACTATAACGATAACGAACTAGAAGGTCCTGAAATTTGTACTAAAGCGAGTTCGTTACATCTGTAATCTACCCTCCAAACTTTGTGTTTATAGCTTCAGTAGTTACCCAAAGTTTATGGGTAGGGTCCGAATCCTCCCCCCACCATCCGGTGCGCGTTAAGTGAAGGCCCTCCGGCGCGCGAGCTAATCGACCCTGTCCTCAATTATGTTTGTATGCTACATTTAGGCCAATTAATCGGCTGATAGGATAAATTTGCAATTGATGTGATGCTCAACATAAAGCTAAAAATACAATCACACGCCAAGAAGACCAAGTTCACTTAAGAGGCAGAAAATTGTCCGACTCAATTGAAAGCCTGATAAAAGAGCGAACGCAATTTTCTAAACGTTCCGTACCATCTGTGTGCGAGAGTTCACCAACCACGTGTCCTCCGCTGCTCATATATCAGCCAGCAAAGCTATGGTACAATCTACGAGCCCACCGACACATGGCCGATGGCAAACTATTAATATAATAGTAATATCAATATTTGTTGTCAAGACACACAGAAACACACCCAGGTCGGTAATCAGGGGTCCGGTCATACCAACACACATTACGCAGACTGAGACAGTGCAGCTGACTGCATTCGGAAATGCAATATGAAATGTGAAGTTCTTATATATATATATATATATATATATATACATATATATATATATATATATATATATATATATATATATATATATATATATATATATATATATATATATATATATGTTTAATCAATTTGAGGTCATATTTATGTATTTATGTTGCATAGGATTGGAACCACAAATGATTCTTAAATTTAGCATAAAGCCAATGGCAGTGCATTGAAAGAATCGGCTTCAAAGCAGGGCATATTTGAAATGATTTAACTGGGGGTATGGGTGGAAACTCCTCGGATTCCAGCCAGTGGAGCCGGCCATGTGCGTGCTTTGTATACATCTGGGGATGGCGCCTGTCAAAGCTGACATGCTCCCCTCCCCTATAATGCCACCGTTTAACATAGAGCACCATTCAGTGGGCCCCCAACCAATGTGAGTCCCTCAACTTCCTCCATGTATTCTGTCCTGAATAATCATTGTAAAGTTTGCTCTATCGGGCCAGCTTCTAGAGATGCTCTCTCACTGGCAAGAATGGAAAATCAACCTAGTGTGGTGGAAATCGGCTTTGGGCTTCAACATCCCCTCGGGTTGATTTCGTGTCATTTATATTGATTTTTACGGACCGTAAAATACTCCCAGACATGGCGCACCCATGGGGCCATTCCGGCCATGCCCCAACAAAGGCAGAGTCGGGGACGAATATATATTTTTCCCGGCCATCGCCCCCCCTCCCCCAACCGAATGAACTATTTTCTACTAATGCGACTGTGGTTCGATCCCTCCTCAACAACGTCCTTCCGAAGCTTGTTTACAGCGCCCATGATTTAATAAATTTTGGAGATTAAAAAAAAATATTCCAAAGTCAGCCCCCTAAATCGACTGGCTGGATCTACAAGTGCTTCCAGGAAGGCCCATATTTTATTTCAGGAAGCCATGGAGCATCTGGATCCAATCCATCCTGGCGGTTCCACACAAAAACTGAGCCAACGACAGAATAGCATCAGGAAAATGATGTTTCATTGAGGTCAGAAATATTTCCTTCCAAAGTATGAAATATGGATCACGAAGAAGAATTCCCACCACAGTTGCCATGTTAATTGGAGCACGCTTCTAAGTTGGGTGACAACAGTAATTACAGAAATACAAATTTGCCACCCTTGAGCCAGCCCATGTTGGGATCACCAGACATAATGTACCATTTTGGGTGGTGGAGTCAGGGCAGGGCTTTATGGTTTTGAATATTTGGCATCTCCCCCTAGATCTGCCCCCTAGATCTGCCAGTGGACTCCAAAGATTCTACTTAGCATAGGCCCAGATCAGAAATTGGACGAAGCTATCTTTGGCTTCATGAAGCCAATATTTTTTACATTGACTTGAGCTTCATACTTGGGTTTGGATTTTGTCCGTTGCTGTTCTGTCCCCGGCGTTGTGGCTTTCTGCCTCTGGATTCAACTTCGTGTTTGTATCTGCTGGCTGGATTCGTTACTTTAAAAATTGCAAGCTCTATTTTTTTATCTGGAAAGCTAAACTTCCGTGGATCTCGTAAATTTGTGCTTCAATGTGTTGGTCAGATTTTGGGGAAATGTTTTAATGCCATAGTAATGAACGTGACTAAGACAATGTGACCACACATTTCTGTCGGAAATGCTTACTTTTCAGCTTGCAAGCAGTTGGTAACCCATTCTTTAGATTATAAATAATCAACCAAAAATTTATAAAGTTACATTTGAAAACACATATCATAAGATAACGTCAACCAGCCTAACTTTCTTCGTAAGAAAAAATGGAAGAATTAAAGTTTTTTTTCAATAAACGTTCCCACTTAAGTAGCCTAACCTGACATAACCTCAACTAGCTTACCCTCTATGTTTGTTTTATGGAGGTACAATGTGTGTGCAACTTGTCTCATGAACACCTGAAACCACAACAATGCAACTTCGCCTTGGCCTTTGAGACAAATGGTACATATAAATGATTAAGCATGTGCAATACCTAAGGAATGTAAATTATCAAGTAAACTTCAATCTACTGATATTTTATCACATGGGCTTGATGATATGGAGAATCGATGGTGAGCCACACCATCCTACTATAAAAGTGCTCTGTCATTGCTTAAAGTTGCAGTGCCAGTAAAATAAGTGCCAACAAGTAGGATTGCTTATTAAGTGATGGCAGGTGCTCTTCTAGTTAAGATATGTCCTGCAAACCAATTTACCACATTATTGACTTTACGTTCCTTTCCATAGATGACAAGTCTTATTCACAGGCTGCCCACTGAGATGCAATGAGTCGAATCGGATGAATTTGCCTTTGTTTTTGGGGAGCCCAATATGGGAGGAGCCCGTCCTGATCTGCTTGACATCCCGCAAATGGAATTCTGGCTGTGCCACTTTGGAACACAATAATGGAAGAAAGCTGCTTCCTTGTATAAGAAGTGCTTTGCGGCTGTTTATAATGCTGGATGATTAAAGTAAGTGCTGATATACAAATGTTCTGATACTAATTGAACTGCTTATCGAGTAAAAAGATGTGCTGGCAATCTGCTTACTTTTTCCAAATTGGTAGCTGATAGGAAACTACATTGAAGGCTGATTACAAGTACAACGCATTCACCGAAGGCTTAATTTCACAAGGACATGCAAGTGAGTCAGTTGACTCTGAGTTGTTTGTTGCAATGAATGCATTCTTTCCATTATGAGCTGAAGTCAGTTATCATGCCTGTCATATCAATAGTCTGCAGCTTTGCACTTTGGATTATGTGGAAAAGTACTGCACATGCAAAGCAAGTTGGTACCTACAAATCTCGGTATGGACATACCTCACAACCCACTAGTAGGGCCAGGATTTATAATTTCGTTTGGGGCGAACTACCGGAAAAATGTCTTCATGGATAAGGTGCCGACTTTGAAGAAGCACAAAAATGACGATGCAAAGTGTTAAAACATACTTATGTGAATATCACCATTTAAAATTACAACTTTCAGACGATTTCGTTTTCAATTTCAAAACAAATTCAATACAGGTAACCGTTACCTGGATTGAATTTGTGGTTTTTGATGGGGAAGCATGACATCACCCCCACCATGATCACCAATGATGATGGTTTCTACGTCGGATTTCCCCCCCGACCCCCAAAAACGGGGTAATGCCTAAGGCTTGTTTTCGTTTTCCTACGACCAATTTAGACTTTGTAGCTTTTGCACTCTCGGCTTTGGCTTCAGTTCCGAATTTATGGAATCAACTCTTTGCATTAGTTCACTAACTTTTAACCTACTAACATACTACATACTATAACATACTAACATACTTTTAACGTACTATGGTTTCTGTTGTGATAAGACCAATGACCTGGCTTCATCTCCATGTCTGGCTCCGATCAATAAATCCACCCCACAAAACATTCTGGGGTAAAGTGATAATCAGCAAAATCAAATTCACTTAAAGAGCACTAAATCTAACTTTATGCGCATATTTCTGTCACCAATATTTCACTGATGCAGCACTTTAATTACATGCAGAGCCAGAGGCGGACCCAAAAGCCGGGCTTGGGGCCAAATTCAAAAACGTTTCTCCAGTTTCAAAACAATCATCGGATTTGAACCGAGAATAGTCGTCGGATCTGCTTAGGACAATATTTATGTCATAAAATGTTCTTAGACACGAAGAAAATGATATTTCACTCACTGCAATCGCTCGGCAAAAATCGGCCACCTGGGTGGAGGCGCATGGCTCCAGTGCCCGCCCCTTGGATCCGCCGGTGTGCAGAGCACTTTTACCCTAGGCTAGCAGTATTCTTCAAGACTTTTATCCCACAGTTTTTTTTTCAGTGACCTGAGATATATGGACTAAATTTTGGCAGATGCGATCAATTATCCAAGAGTTCAGGAGGATGCGATCTGCACGTTGAGATTTTATATGGTTAATTTATGGTACATTTCATAAAACTTCAATAGGGTCTGAGGGAATAGCTGATGCAGTAGGAAAAATAAGTGCTTGAAATGTGGGTTTAGGTATCAGGAGGTTCTACATGAAGCAAAACAAGTACTGTACAAACAGGGTAGGCATAGGGTCGGAATAGGAGTACTACTGCTTTATTAGAAGTAAGCGTTCTGATGTGTAAGTACCTACCTAGAGGCATACCTGAGGCGAGCTACTTCCACGACTGACCGGCATCCATGATAAAATGGGGCAACACTTACTGGAGCAGTTGGCACTACTTATACGTACTTATTTCTTCAGTGAGCCCTTGCATTCACTCCTACAGCACTTGTGTCTAGTCCTTATTGCCTCCCAGCACTTAAACAGACTTGCCGAACATCTATTTCTCCTACAGCAGCACTTGTTTCCTCAGCTCCCTATTGAAGGTATATTGCAAGTGCTGTAAGCTGATGTAACCTAATCTACGCCTACATGTAAATGATTAAGCTGACCTGAACCTATTGATAATTGATCTAATTGTGTCAAACGTGTAGATAATTGATGGTGATGAAATTGATAGTTATGACGAAGATGATAGATAGTTCATCATAAATAATGTGTTCAACTATCTGCTGGTGGATGCTAGGTTTGTTTGCAGCACATTCTGTAACATGTAACAATGCTCCAAGGAAATAAGTGCCGTATTAGGGGAAATAATTGCTTGACATGTGTGTTTAAGTGCTTGTTGGCAACCCAGGTTGCAATGTGTTCAGATTGAATTGGCTATCACGAGTGCTATCGAGCCTCACTTAAGGTATATTTCAACGTATAGGGCGCCACATTTCCATGGAGAGGGGCACATGTCCCCTATGCCCCTTCCCTATATCCTTCCATGCTCTGTAAGTGTTTAATGTGCCGAGCAGCAAATGATGTGCAAACAATATGTGCTTATTTAGTTAAAACAGGTTAATGGGCACTGCGGGCGCCCGGAATGGCCGTGAACTCTATCAACCTACAAGGCACTTCTTATTCTAAGGTAGCTATTATTTCTTCCAGAATTGTGCTCCAAAGTGACAGCCAGAATGTCATTTGGGTGCATCATACAGGTCCGGACGGCCCCCTGACGGGGCTCACCCAAAAACAAAACAAAAACACTTATCAGGCTTCCTTCACTTTATCTCGGTGGACAGCCTAAGAACCAGGTTACATGAATTATCTTCTATGGAAAGGAACAAAAAGAGTTAATTATGGGGTAACTTTATTGCCAGCACATATCTTTACTAGAATAACACTTATTTGACCAGTAATATAATTCGGTATTTTTCCAGCTAAGCTACGTGCTAGCAGCAAATTTACCCTCTTTGCGCTCGTTTCCATGCTTGAATCTAATGGTAAAACATTGGGATTTCTTTTCTATTAACTTTATTTGGCATGAGGAAATTTCAAAGTCAAAGATTAAAACAATACAAGGACATCACATGTTACGAACCTACTACTGGCCTTCGGATTGCCGTTTACCAACGTCAAACATCATTCGTTCGGTTTATATGCCAATTTGTGTGTACCGATGTGTTTTTGCCTCAAATCGGCAAACATTACTTCACTCTGATGCTACTCACGCCTGACCATTCATGACCTTGTAGTTTTTATTTGGCAATGGGTGTATAATTGGTCATTAGAGCTATTGACAATTTCGCGCAGATATGTTGAAGCGTTTTCAAGCTATCGCGAATATTCGGCAAGTCATCAGGGCATCTTTGACCCCCATCCCTCCCCGGTAAAGGCCGGGTTGAGTATAGACTAACTCTGGTTGTTGACCTGGCTTGATCCTGTATTCGCTCATGAGTAGATGAAGTGATGATAAGTTGCTGTCTGATGAATCATTAAACTAGTCATAAAAAGAACAACTTACGAAGGTGAAAAAACATAATATTATATGCCTATGTACATCACTTACATGACCAGTCCTCAAAATAAAATATATCTCCCTCCATTCAGTTAATGGTGGGTTAACACGCGCCCTGGAGGGCCTCTGAAAATTACGCGCACTGGAGGGGGGGGCGGATTCCGCCCCCCCCCTAAGATCACGGCTCCTGTTAAAGCCGGCGGAGGAACGAAATTCATAGGGTGGATGGGTACGGTAGTGAACTCTATTGTGTGCAAATTTTTTTTCTTAGGTCAATATCTTCAAGGTTAAATGAGGTCACATTTGTCAAAATTTTCTTGTTTTACGTGGCTTGGCTTGTCATTGTTATGGAACGCTGTGATTGTGTTTAAATGCTCCAAAATGGGCATCAATGATGTTTTGGACATTACTAATGATGCAATACAGATGCTAGACCCGACATTTGACCTCAGGTCACCTATATAGCAGCACTTTATCAGGTCAGTTACATGTTCCAGCTACCGAATTCGGGCCGTCCGCCCGACTGCTCCGTCGGGCAGGTCGGCGCAATCGGCTTCGCGAAGAAAGGAGTGAAGTACATGAATAAAGTATGGAAACGCTTAGGTACACAATGACAAACAGTAGTGCATTTATGACAACATTCCAGTTGACCAAGTTTGGTTCAATTAACCTGTCATGAACTTGACCGGACTTGACCTCGGTGACCTAACATGACCTTGAAACTATATAGCATATCAATATATATCAATTAAGTCGCTAGTGTTGCCAAGAACACTTCCCATTTGCGGATATACGGGAAGCGCATCAGCACCGATTTTTGTGGTCTGGCGCTACGAATTTTTTTCTATAAATTTTAACGGCCCCTAACTCGAACAATTTCCGGCCGATTTCCATTTTTCTGGCTTTAAACGACGCGCCGGTCGTTTCTAAGCAGGCACGAAACAATGGCGTATATCCACTGGTAAAATCTGGAGTTATGTACGGAAAACCGGAGGGGTGGACGGATTTGGACCCTCCCCCTCCAGTGCGCGTGCTAAGCGAGACCTGAGCGGTAGCTGCTATGCCACCTATTGCATTAAGTTCAGCCGGTAAACGTCCCTCCCCGTGGCAGGAAATGAAGTTAGGGGGAGACTAATGCGCGACAACGTTGGGAAGAGTAATGCATTGTTACACCGATAATTGTCCAAGATGACGAATTAAGATGTTCTGTGTTCGATGTCATTCCGCCACCCCCCTCCCCTCTAGGAACCGATCTTGCCTATATTTTGCACTAAGATTACACTTTCTCGAAGTCTAAGAAAATTTTGTAAGATGCACATTGTCTCAAGCAGATCCTACGAATGTTGAAAAATCTGATGCGTTTTTTTAGCTCGAAGATTTGTGCTGAAAATTCCTCCAGCCAGGCTTCTGGATCCGCCCCTGAGCGCGCAGCTTCACCACCTCGCTCGGCCGCATGTCGCGAACGCATCCATAAGTTGAATAGTCTTGCATTATCACATCACACCGTGCATGTAACGCTAAGGCCCGCGTCACGAGGCGCCGGCTCGTTGCAGGACCTGACTAATCTGGATCAAGCTCAAAACCTGACTGTTGTGTTCCGATATTCCCAACTCTCTGCGTTGGCGTAGCCCACAGTCCAACAGCAAGCCCTCTATTGCTCGTCACGTCAGCAGCTATGGATTGGCACCAGCGGAGAGGACTCGACGTCACCTGAGGCAGCATTATGTTACAGCGGTAGGTGACCAATACTGATCGGCCCAACGGTATGGTATGAACCTACAAACCAAAACATAACTGGATTTACACCCGATTCCACCCGATTCCAATTTTCTCTAAAACAGCTTTCGTTTTCACAGTATTATCCATAATCCACGTATTCACTATTTCTTCATAGTACCGAGACGAAGTTGGGCCTCCCATATCCTCGCTTGCAAATATTGAACTTTCAAGACCATTATGATCGTGAACATATGACCATTATGATCCCTATGTTAAGATGGCCTTTCCTGATGAGGCATAAGGAGATTACCAAGAGATCTTATCGCGAAATAATATGCTAACCTCATAACGCAATGTATATTTTGTTTTGTGAAACATGTCTTTGGAGAGGGGTGCCATGCCTGATTACGTCGAAATGTACATCGTGTTTCGAATCGCTATTCATTTTACCTTCAGAGGGAACTACAAATCGGTAGATATTTTTATGTAGTGTGAATATCGTGAGTAAAGCGTGCGAGGGATTTTCACATCTACACAAGTGTACCATTAAGGTCAGGATTTCAAAATTAACTGAATGGCTACACAAATAGACGAACCTCAGCCTAGTATTAGTCATCATGAAGCGACCACCGCCGGAAGACAAAGAAAATGGCAGTTTCAAAACGTAAAGAAAGTTTTGTTTGAAAGATTGTTCGAACCGGACTTTTATGAAACGGACTGCAATGTTAGTAAAATACGAATAAGTGAAAATTCAGCACATATGGCAGAAGTTCGGCAACACCCGGTCCGATTTCCTGATTCACAATTACGAATCCTTACTCGTAGCGGTTAACGGCATGCAGTACGATTCAAATGCCCAAAAGACAAACTGATGTTTACACGGGAACTCGGCGTTTTGGTCGATATCTGGAACCGTCGCAACATGACAAATACATTCCTCCGGTACCACAGAAATAATATGACGCTACCATCATCAGCATGACCAGGTCCTGCCCCACATGGAGAACGCTTGGCCGATATCCACCAACATCCGCCGATCAGCTCCACTGGTGCTCAGTAACGGTCGCTCAGCAGAGACGCCACCAGCACCAGTTCGGTCATCTTCCCCAGTACCCAGAAGTGGCGGCTCGACAGAAACGCCACCAGGACTGGTCCAGTTAGCTCCCACGGTACTCAGTAGGAGCCGCTCGGCTCGTACACCACCAGCACCGTTCTGGTTAGCTTCCACGGCACTCAGTGGCGGCGGCTCGCCAGGAACGTCACCAGCCCCGGTCCGATAAACTCCCACTGTACCCAGTAGGAGTGGTTCAGCAGAGACACAACCAACACCCGTCAAGTCAGCTCACCCGGTACTCAGCAGAGGCCGATCGGCACGGACACCGCCAGCATTAGTCCGGTCAACTTCCACGGTACTCAGCAGGGACCTCCCGGCTTGGACGCAACCAGCACCGGTCTGGTCAGTTCTCCCGGCACTCAGTGGGGATTGCTCGACAGGGATACCACCAGCAACGGTCTGATCAGCTCCCCTGGTACCCAGTAAGGGCGACTCGGCAGGAACGCCACCAGCACCGGTCTGATCAGTTTCCCCGGTATTGAGTGGGAGCCGCTCGGCAGAGACGCCACCATCACCGGTCCGATCAGCTTTCCCGCGACTGAGTAGGAACCGCTCGGCATAGACGCCACCAGCAGCAGTCCGGTCAACTCCCACGGTCCTGATACCCACCAGGGGCCGCTCGACAGGGATGCAACCAGCACCGGTCTTGTCAGCTCCCCCGGTACCCGGTAAGAGCAACTCGGCAGGGACGTCATCAGCACCGGTCCAATTAACTTCCACGGTACTTGGTAGTGTCGGCTCGACAGGAACAACCCCAGCACCGGTTCAGTCAACTCCCCCGGTACTCATTAGGAGCCACTCGGCTCGCACGCCGCCAGCACCGTTCGGATCAGCTCCCACGGTACTCGACAGGGATGCCAGTACGGGTCCAGTCAGCTCCCATGGTGCACAGTAGAGGCCGCTCTGCTCGTAAACCACCAGCGTCGCGCGGTCAGCACCCCTAAACTCAGCATGCGTCGCTCGGCAGGGATGGCTCCAGCACCGGTCTGGTCAGCTTCCTCGGTGCTCGGTAGGAACCGTTCGGTCCGTACGCAAATAGCGTCGGTCGGTCCACTCCACTGGTACTCAGTTGGGTGGCTCAGCAGTGACACCACCAGCACCAGTCCAGTCATTCACGGTATTCAGGCTCGGCAGCGACGCTTCCAGCACCGGTCCAGTCAGCTTCCGCAGTAGTCAACAATGGCCGCTCGACAGGGATGCCACCAGCACAGTTTGGCCAGCTCCCACGGTACTCAGTATGGAAGGCTCGTCAGGGATGCATTCAGCACCGGTCCAGTCAGCTCCCACGGTACTCAGCAGGGCATAGCATATTTTAGCATGCTGGCGTCGGGAAAAAAATCCCTGCAATGGTTCAAAAAGGTTCTCATTTTATCGTACAATTTTCCTAAGTTCCATACTTCTGCATACTTGTTTCCGTTGTCGTTCCCTAGTATTTTTTTTAATACCCCGCAGCAAGAAGCCCCGCAGGAGGGGTTTCGGTAGAGTGGCCACCAGCACTGGTGCAGTCAGTTACCCTGCGCCCAGCAGGAGGCGCTCGGTAATCCTCCAAACTTGACGTAGAGCTTAACATGCTTCGAGGTGAAGTGTGGGACGGGTGAGGGAGGTTGAGCCTGTATCGTATCGTATCATATCGCATGTTTTTACATTGTGTCCGACGCAGTCGGGCTTTATCAATGCATGTCTTTCAATAAAACTAGATGACACAGAGCTTGGTTAGGTTAGGTTAGGGTGTGGTCTTTGACTGCCAAGAATGGATTGAAAAACATAGTATTTGATGGAAAGCAACTTCTTGCTGCTCCCCGCTACTGCGCAGTTGAGGTGGCAGCGGAAAAATGAAGGACACCTGGTATTTCAGACAATTCTCCTCAGGTAGCGAATTGCGGTCGCACTAAGCAGGAGCTGGTGTTGAACAAAATTCCACGATGCTCCGTGATCGTGGCTTCGAAGTACTGAAACTACGTTCCAAGGGAAGTATTGGACGTCCCCAGGGAATGTACGTTGCTTCCCAGCGGATGTCAAGTTATGTCTTGCTACTTGATGTCTCGCGCTGGACTCATAATCATTTAGTCGTGGCTGTGATAAACGACGGTACCGCGCAGGGCGTCTGAGAAGACGATGTGGATGGGTGTGAAGCGGTCCTCGTATGTGGTGGACGGTAAGAACCCTTCACACACGGTCCACGGTATTCACACCACGTTCGCACAGCTTACACACCGGCAGGGGCGTATGAAGGGAATTTGATTATTACCGTATTTTTATTCTGGAGGCGCGCCATTTCTCTGGATGGGGTGCCATTTATCTGGATGGGGTGCCTTTTCTACTCTGAGAGGCGCCTTCAGCTGAAAAACGCTTTGAGCGAGGAAAGGAGCACACGCCCGCTGTTGTCCCCCCTGGTTGCGCCCGTGCAAAATCGGTCCTCGGTTATTGCATCGGTCCTCGGTATTCAGTTTCACTCTGATGGCCAACCACGATGCTTTTCTCCTCAACCAAATAGCCAGTACATGACAGGACATGCACGACTACGACCGTCCCAAGTCTTAGCCTTGTCAGCTGGTGCCTTCACATAGTCCTCGATAGTCGGTGACGAGTCAGAGTCCTCACTTTGCACACCTTACACGTATAGGTGTGTGTGTGTGTGTGTGTGCCCGGCGGCAGAGCCGGCCAAGACTGACCACCTGGGAGATGCATCATCGCCGGAGCCGGCGATATATCACCGGCCGGAGCCGGGAGATGCATCACCGGGCAGGCGGGGATATACCACCGGCGGCGTCGGCGTCGGCCCCCAGCGTCGCGGCAACCAATCAATGGTGCCAAATGCAATAGACAGATGGCGCGCTACATGCAACCGGTTTGTGCGTGGATGTTGGTCGCCAAATAGATGCTCACAATTAATTCGAAAATTGTTGACTAATTATCGCGGGTACAACACCAATAGCCACCTGTCTGCCGACACTTGTGCGCCCAGAGTGCAGGCGGAATTTTCAATTGACCCTAGTGTCGGCAAATGTGCAACATTAATGCAACGCAACATTGGTTTGGCCCGGCTGGGCAAGGCGCTTAACATCTGGACACAAATTCTCTTTTATCTCCATTCCAATGTGGTTGGTTTTCGTCACGGACGCAGCCCAGTCGATGATCTCATCAGATTAGAAACGGACATTCGCCTTGGTTACAAAAAGCACGAACACACAGTGGCTGTATTTTTTAGACATTAACAAAGCTTATGATATGGTCTACAAACCCGCATTACTTTTCAAAATTTTTCAACTCGGTTTCAAAGGATACTTAGATCATAATTTAATAGGTTTTCTATCTGGTAGTCGTTCTTTCCACCTCAGATGTCGATCATCAATATCCACTCAGCATATTGTGCACAACGGACTGCCACAGGGAAGCTGCATATCACCAGTTTTATTTAACATCATCATTAATAACCTTTTCGCTGACATGCCTGCAAATGCATCATTTTCTCTTTTCGCGGACGATAGTGCAATTTGTTGCTCAGACAAAAATTACGAAAATAGTTTGATTCGGCTTCAAAACGCCCTTGACAGAAGTACATCAATGGTCCATCAAATACGGTTTCAATTTTTCCGCCCCCAAATTTGCAACCATGATTTTTAGCAAATGCACTCCCTGCGAAAACCCAGACACACAACTTCACCTTGGACAAAATGACATACCTTTTGTACATTCATTTAAATTTCTTGGTGTAATCTTTGATCGTAGGCTTTCCATGCATCAACACATGAAACACATACAGAACAAATGCTTTCGCCGATTACATTTATTTCGCTGCATTACGTCCACCCCCTTGGGAGCCGATCGTCACACTCTTTTACAACTATATAAATCCTTAGTACTCCCCATCATTGAATATGGCTCAGTAGTTTATGCTGGTGCCAGCCCATCCTCCTTACACATTTTAGACACAATTCAAAATAAATTTCTCCGTATCGCACTTGGTGCAATGACCACTTCACCCATCATCTCTTTAGAAGCCGAATTGGGAATTCCTCCTTTAGCTCTCCGCCGAATGCAACAAACACTTAGATACGCCTCCAAAATTCAGTTTCATGCAAACCACCCGACACACACATTGCAAATTATCCCAAATTTACATTATCATTATTTAGGTCCAGCCGAAAAGCGAACTGGACTCACTATAGCTTCTCGGGTAAAAACATGTTCTGAACAACTTCACTTCACTATTCCACCCATTACTTCTCTTTCTCCACCAACTACACCACCGTGGCAGATAGCCGAACGGCATATCTTCTATCTCACCACGACTCCAAAATCACAGCTTTGTCCCGAATATACCAAACAAAAATTTCACCAAATTCGGTCTCGTTATTACCATGTTCCTTTTGTTTTTACAGACGGTTCGAAAGATGCTAATCTTACAGGAAATGCCGTAGTTTCTGGAACATACAAAAAATAACATCGATTACCAAACGGAACATCAATCTTCATCGCTGAAGTACATGCCATCCTCATTGCCCTCCGTTATATTCGCAAACGTTTTCTCTGTCACCCCATGCGCAGCGTCATCATTTGTTCCGACTTAAAATCTGTTTTACAATCTCTTTCGTCACTTTCTTTTTCACATTATTGCCATATTTCTATTTATGAATCACTACAAACACTTCATCTGATGGGCGTGAAGGTCCGTTTCCTGTGGGTGCCCAGTAACTGCGGCATCCCAGGAAACGAGGAAGCAGATCATCTCGCAAAACAATCATTACAATTACCACACATCACAGAAATTCAACCACATTTTTACGCCATTAAATCAACAGTACGACAGAACATTCGGCATTTTTGGAACCAAACCTGGACACAAAGTACAAACCATACGCAATTACGGAGCATTAAACCAGTCATCGATATTCGGACGCCATCATTTCTAATCAACCGCCACGAAGAAAAAGTCCTATCGCGCATCCGCATAGGACACACTTACCTTAAACATAGATTTAATTATTCTGCTTCACCTCGGGCTTCATGCCCATCATGTAACACTAATTCCGTATGTAAATTTTAACTAAGACCATCGGACCCTGGCATCTGTATGGGATATGATACATTATGCTTGTGGTACTTGTCGGCGGGCATGTTAGGAATTTCGGCCTCCTGAGGCCATTTCGTGCCGCGAATGCCGGCACGAAATGGCCTCACAATGCCGAACACATCTGCCTGAAGGTAGGTGTGCGGTCGTAGCGTAGCGTCATATGACATAGCGTAGGCCGTAGCGGTCTAGCTAGTGGTATTTGTCGGCCACCTAATGGCACAATACGTTAAGATGCTGTGATTGCTTATTTCCAATGAAAATGCTTACATTACAATTATGAAACGACAGGTCCCATCGAGTTTGGGTCGTGCTATGCAGGTAGGTGCGACATTCAATCATACCGAGAAAACAAAGTTTTGGGTGAAGACCATATAACAAAAATATAATTATTCCTTTAGAACAAAATTGTCTTACCTACTTGGTAGCTTCATATTTTAGTTTTTCTAACCAGATTTCCAACAAAAAATGTTTGAATATCACGTGCATTAGTGGGTTCAAGATGTGACCACTCAATTATATTGCAAATGCTTACTTTTCAGTTGGTGAGCAAATTAATATAAGGAAAATTGGCTTTGAGTAGGGTATTATGCAATGGAGAACGTAACTAAAATGCTAACATAAATTAGTCATTCTTGCATACAAGAGGGTGACCCGGCACCCAGTGGCGTCGCCACGAAATTCTTCCAGGGAAGGGGGCAATGTTGAAAGGGGTCCTCCTGCTCCCCGAAAGGGTCCTCCACTGTGTTAGGGCCTCCTATTGTTTTTAGGCTCTTACTATGGTTCCAAAATGGGGAAACATGATTTCACTTCATATTGATGTCTTGTTTGTTCTTGGCATGGTGCATCATTTACGCAAAACGCAATGTCAAAAATCTTCTTTTTTTTCGCTGAGAACTGAGCCATACCAGGGCATAAATAAGTAATATGTGGATAAATACCTAAGAGCCAAAACAAACCAATGTCTTAATGCTTTCTCGACCAGAAGAATCTTCCCGCTGGCCTCTAGATTGCAGCGAGCTGACGGGGCTAGTGCTAAGCATATCTTAAAGATATCTCCCATTGATCAACCCAATTCTATGTCCACCAAGTCTAATTGAATATAGCTAGTTTTATCACTACTGTTAGTCATTTCCACCACCTTGATGTCATAAGCAAGCTTAAACGATAATGTATCAGTCCCAGGACGACAATTTCGCGATGGTGACAACGAGAAATGGATTGAATTGGCTTTCTGATCGCCATCTTAGGGATTTATTGATTAAAAAAATAACATTTGGTGCTGGCCGCAAGGCACATGGCACACAAGCTAAAATAATAAATCCTCGGCGAATAAATTCACGGCAAGAACAAGCATTGAACAACAATGCATAAATGACAATGCAACAATAAATCAATGGCAATGCATAATTAATGCAAAACCTTCAAATTCCGCGCCGTCACGCCCATGGTTTTTAATGTGCTGTACCGTTTTGTAAATGACGTCGTTGGAAGGTATTGAAGCTGGGAAGCTATAATCATGCATACTGTAATCACAGAAGACAAGTTTGTAGGAAGAGAATGCATTTAAAAACATAATTCCTCCCATTTTATATGGGCATCGGTGTTGTTTTGTATGCTTGTGAGGGGAATTTGCCCCTGAATGCTGGTTTTTCCCCATGGGCGTATGTTTCTGAAAATTACTTGGGGACTAATGGCGTACCTATATTTGCGTTAAGGGGGGGGGAGGCAAATGTATTTCCAGGGAGACCACCTGCCCCATAAAATACCTCAGATTTCGACCACTATTTTATCAAAATAGGGTTTTTAATAAAATAATTAGTGACCAACTGAATTGTCCTGTGAAGGGGCATAAGCTACCACTATCGTTTCTGATTCGTCGGATTTCAACCCTAACTCCCCCACCCTGTTCCAAGATTTTCTTTTGGTATAATTTGATAATCCACCTCACCCTGCTGAAATTAGACATACACACATCACTTTAAAATGTAAAATTTCCCAATTTCAGACAGTCCAGTTCATAACGTCCGGTCGCCACGACGCCAACGTTCATGCACGTGCACGTTTTCTGGGTCCCAGCGCGACTTATCGCGCCCAGGCGCGTGTTCCTAGGACCACGCCAGTTGTCTGGGCTCAACGCGGTTTTTGTGGATCTCTCCTGATTTTTTTAAAAGTCCGAATCCCGGCCTGATTCTTCAAACCCCTGGCGCCATGTTTTTGTATCTCATCGGGCCTACAGTGCGATTTTGAAGGGTTGCGACACGACTTTTTGAGTCCAAAGTAATCTTTTGTGTCCCGACGTCATTTGCTTTGATCCCTAGCGCGAGTTTTAGGGACCTCGACACTTTTTGGGGGTCCAATACGTTTTGGAGGCTTTTGGCGCCATTGGTGGGGTCCTAGAGTGATTATCCATGTCCGGATTGTTTTCCGTTTCCCCGGCTTCATTTGTGTCCCAATGAGACTGTTGGGGAACGGTACGACCTGCCGTGCCACTGGCGTGATTTTCATGGTCCGGGCGTGACCTTTTGATACCCCAAGCTCAGCGTGATTTTCAGGGGCCCTGGCGGGATCTTTTGGGGCGCATATCGTGAATTTTAAGTACGGGGCACGACTCCTACCATTTATTAGGGGCTTCTTTTTGCAAATTATAGGCCTCCTCTCGCGTCTTAGGGGTCTCGTGTCATTTCCTGGAGCCTCTATACCGGTTTTGGATGTCTCCTCGTGTGTGATACTCTCATCCATATTCAATGGTCCTTCTCTCCCGTCTTGGAGGGCCTCCTACATCCTGGGGCCCCTTTAACATGGCATGGGGCTTCCTCTCAGGTTCCAGGGGCATTCTCTGCCAAATTATGGGCCTCCTGCCACGCCCCGTGGGCCTCCTTCTTTGTCCTGGCAAAGCCTTACACGTCTTGAGGGATCTTCAATTTTGGAAACCTCACCTTCTTCCATAACTGCCACCACTCCCATCTTAAGGGCCTCCTCTCATTTCCTGGGAACTCCTTCCGGTCTTCGGGGCCTCATTCGGCCCTGGAGACCTCTTACTCCGTCTTGAGGGACTCCTCTCGAGTCTGGAAGAGGCTCCCTTTCCTCTTCTAGAAACGTTCTTTTTCGAATTAGGGACCTACCCTCACGTCTGGGGTCTCCTGCGCTGCGTTTTGATTATATATTTTCCCATTTTAAGGGTGGCATCTTATCTCCTGGTGGACTCCTCTTCTCTCACAGGTGCCTCCTCTTCCAAATTACAAGCAACCTTTCCTATCTCAGCTGCCTTGTCATTTCCTGGGGACCTTCTTACCCGTCGTGGAGCCTTCTTTCTCGCCTGGGAGCCATCTCTCTCATCTAATGGCTTTTCTCTCCTATTTTAGGGGCCTCCTAATTAATCATGGGTTCTCATTGTCAATCTTGTGTCTCCTTTTCCGAATTAGGTGCCTCCTGCCACGTTTGTGGATCATCCTTTTCTATCTTGGTGGAACCTTACCCGTTTTGGGGCTTGCTTTTGCGTCTCCGAAACCTCATCTCGTATCCACTGGCTTTCTCTTCCATCTAAGGGCCTCCTCTCATTTTATGGGGCCTCCCTTTCAGTATTGGGGCCTCCTTTGCAATCCTGAGGGCTTCCTTTGCAATCTTGGGGGCCTCCGTGCAAATTGTTGGCATTATCTTGATTTCTGGGGCCTACTATACTCTCCTAGGTGACTCCTTTTTCAAATTCTGGGCCTCCTCTCACGTCTTGGGGCCATCCTCACCTATGTTTGGAGCCTCATTATCCTCTTAGCAGGGTGCATTTGCGTCATAGTCCTAAATCCTCTCTCCTAAGGTCTACCTCTTCCAAAATATGGGCCTCATCTGGCTGGTCTCAGTGGCCTTCTCTTATTCCTGCGGAGACCTTCTAACCCATCTTGAGCCTCCCTCCCTCTTGCGTCCAGAGAAACATCTATCATTCCATATTTTCTACTGTAATATTCTATTCTTCTCTATGTATTCTGTAATATTCTATTATATTATTTATAATATTCTCCTCTGTAATATTCTATTCCATATTTTCTATTCTCCTCTTCCATCTTTGGAGGCCTCGTTTTCTAAATTAAGAATACCCTGCCAGCGATCGGAAGACTTCTTGTCTAACCTGGGTGGCTTCTTGCCCGTCTCGGTGGCATCTTTTTCGTCCAGGGGGGCCTCCTCCCAATCTCTGTCCTACGTCTCTTATAGGGACCTGATTATAATTCCCGGGGGACTCGTTGCCAGTCTTGGGGCCTCCCTGGCAGCTTGATTTTCTGTCTCGTGGGCCTCCTTGCTCACCTTTTTTTTCATGTGCATTTCCGGAGCCTCCCCGGTGGCGACGCCACTGCCGGGACCACCTTAGTAATTCGTTTAATTCAGCTGCTTAGGATATTTCTTGCGAATCACTTGACAAATCTGACAACAAACCAGAACCACAACAAAATGCTTTGTGTTATAAGTATCATCTCTTCGCCTGTTACTGCCTGTCATATAACAAGGCCCCAAAATAACTTTAGCCTGTCTGAAATGCGCCACATTTGGCAACATACGTCCATACATAAGAACTTCAGTCGCATTTTCTTAAACGTATAATGCGTTGCCAAAATCGACAATCCAATGTAAACGCTGTAGGGTAGTTCTTGACCCCTGGCGTGAGATAGTCTAGTAGGACCGTCGCGAACCGCAATTAACCCGAAGTGAAGAAGCGCAAGACTCGTCGTTAATTTAGACTTATAACGATTAGCGCAAGGCCGAAATATGATGGATGCTGACGGCAATTTGGCGTCCGCCAACACCTAAGACAGCGTGTACAGACTACCTCGTCCGTACGTAAGCGCCGAGAGGACCGTGTCTCTGCGTCGGTGTATTAATCATCAGTAACTGACTACATCTCAAACATCGCCCGCTGAGCCGACAGGTAGCTCCGCCTCGCGGCCGTATGCCCGACGACGCGATTGGTGGGCCGACACAGCCGCTCGTTCACCATTGGCAACACGTCATGCGTCACGCCTACTGCCAGAATGGCCGCGGGTCGTGACTCAGGGTGACTCCCACATATGCCACGTGCAGAAGGCACATACCGGCTGTCCTATCTTATCTAAAGCGGATGTAAGTTGGTACACTTAGTCAAAACATTCTATAACAGTCACCGGGTGAATCACAAACTGCATTCCTTTCAGCGCGGCCAGAAACATGACTAATTCAGAACTACGTTACATCACATCGTGAGGCCTATAAAGGTTGGATTGTGCACACTAGTGAAATCCTAATCTCCACCAGATTATTATGCCTTTCAGTAAATTTCTAACACCACGACACAGTAAATATTATCGATTTTCACAACACTTTATCGGACTATATTCCTAACCTGAGGGTACCCATGACCCTTTATCCATGTTAGTTACAGACGATAATTCCTAAACATGACACTCTATTACTCCACTTACTAATTATACAAAGAACGTGGCGCACACTGGAGTATATATGTCACTAGGTTATTCATCTAAAGTTCAGTCCGGGGTTATCGCGGGCGACCACTACTCCGCATGCTGGCACCATCAGCGCGCATTCACCTCACTTCATTCAGTTGGGCTAGGTGCCGGCCCTCCATGTACTCATGGAACAACATTACACTACGTCGAATGTTCTCCATTAAAGCTGCTGTACTATCCGTCTCGTCAGGCTCGGGCAGCTGTACGGGCGTCAAGCACGGTGACGGCCCGTCTGCACCAGTCATCTGTGATTCATCAGGCGGCTCAGATTTCTCTGAGTCAACAGTGTCGCCGGCCGTGCATTCGGCAACGGCGGCGGTGCTCGCTTCGTCAGCGGCAGCAGCCTCAGAGCTGACGTCGGCAATGTTCTCGGCGGAGAAGTCCACGGCTTCCTCAGCGGTGTTCTCGGCGATGCTAGGTAGCGCCGGTTGACGAGGCGAAGGTCTTGTCCCACAGGGGCCTCCTGTGTGTCGCTCCATAGGGTGGTGGCAAGTGGCACACCACCTCTCGTGGTGTCTGTAGGTGGGCGCTTTCATGACCCGTGTTCCAGGTCGTCCCTGCGGCCCGTAACGACCGATGGGAAGCGCTTCCCCAGCGACTGCTACCCGAAGCAGAAGTTCTTCAGGGATGTAGTCTGCATATTCCCAGGTTGCTTCCGACGGTGGGAATCCTTCCCACTCGACCAGGTACTCAGCGGCGCCATCGCAGTCCCACCTGACTGCGAGAACTCGCGAGATCTCAAAGTCCATGCTGAGTCAGGGTGCGGCGGTGGCGCTTGCAGAGGCGTCCTTGGCCCTCGACAGCCGCTAACGGATTACTGTAGGTCAGGGATGCACACGTCATATCATTCCGGTGTAGCGCTTGCGTCCGAGGCCACGTAACGCAGCTGCAGGCGTCGTGTTGCTCGCCCTGCTGTCGTAAGCAGAAACGTCCCGTTCAGCTCGTGGTCAGGTCAGACACTCGCTGGTCTGACAATGAGTTGCAGACATCTTGTCTTCACCGGGAAGGTAAGTGTAGGTATTTAAGGTGGCCGCGGCTTCCATGTACAGAGATGCGGTACTTGGTTCAAAGGTACGGAAGTATAGGATCGGCGTTAATTTTGACCACTAAATACATTTCTATAGCAGTTCGCAGTGTATCACACAAGACATCTGCTGAGGTGACGTCCCAGCGTCCCATTAATATCCACATGCCAGTACATTGCAATCCGTTAAAGATGACGTCACAGCGTCATCGAAGGTGGTTACACCGATCCATACGATATAACGCCATAGCTACTTAAGTGACTCACAGGTACACATTCAATATCATTATCGGCTATTCCAACATCGATTTGAACATTATCAACTGTAATTTGATCTGCGTTGTCATTGCCTCGTTCTGTTCATCCAAACTTTCCCTCATGGCTGAGCTTTGCTTCTCCCCGAAAGTTACGAATATACTAGCTTTATCTGGTTTGATTTATATACGTTCGACATCAGCATCGTACTCAGAAGGTGACGTATCGTCATGAATTTGCAATTTTTTCTGGGGGACAATCGTCGTCCGATGTTACTTCTAAAGGTCGTTTTTCTTGGGGAGCACCCGGTGGGAATTCAGCTGAATTTCTCATGCGTTCTGCTAATTTTGACAAAGGTAGGTTATCCTCGGAATCACTGTTCTGAGGTTTTGCACGTTTCGTCATTTGCGAAAGTAACTTTTCACTTTCTGATTCACTAGACGTAGGCAGAGGTCGTTTCATACGTTCAGCTATTTTGACCAATGGCAACTCATCCTCGGAATCACTGCTAGTGGCTGGGGGCTGATCTGGCTCGGTTAACTGGGTGAGCGGTGACTCAGTTTCCTGTCGGCCCGACTCGGCCGGCGGCGCTGGCGTTGAGCCAGGTATGACCTCTCCCGTCACCGGCACAGCGGTGTCAGCACCCATTGTTCCGGACGGTATGTCTACATCCATGTAGCTATCGTCGTAGTCTAGTCCACGGCTCGGGCCGGCTTCGGCCCGCTTGGCTAGCCTTGGAGGCTGAATGCGTTCGGGAGCGATGCGGTCTGATTTATACTTTTTCTCTAAATATTTTATATTAACAGGTTCGTCGAGGTCTCTTGTGGGTTCCCATGCGGTGGTGGGATCAGCAAATCGTAGTTTCTGCACATGCACTAGTCGAGTTTTTCCATTGGTCTGGTTCCTAATCACATAATTTACGGGGCTGGTTTGTTTGATTATTATAAAGTAGGGTTTCCAGGGCAACGAGAATTTGGGTGACGTGCCAGGCTGTACAGTGGTATTGTAGTAATACACTGGGTCTCCTATTTTTAAAGTTACGTGGCTTCGCTTTTCGGTCAGCGTATGCTCGGTTCTTTTTATGACTTTCCACTATATGGGTCTTCACATGACTGTAGGCTTCGTGTAAGTTGGCTAACATATTTGGTACGTAATCTTCTCCGTTGTATCTAACTTTCGGTTGTAGCAAATTGTCTAGGGGGAGGACGGGACCTCGGACATATAACGTGAAGAAGGGTGACATTGTGCCTGCACTTCCAATATTTGCCGCTCGGTAGGCAGCCAGAGTTGCGGGTATTTTCGTATCCCAGTCATCTTGATTTTGGTTAATTGCTTTTGCTAATATATCGTTTTGTACCCGGTGATACCGTTCTACTTATTCGTTCGTATGTGCTATATACGCACTGGTGGTGATATGTCGAATGTTCAGGCATGTTTCCAATTTGTCAATTACCATATTTATGAATTCCGTGCCTAGGTCTGAAATAATTATGCGTGGGCAAGAGTGTCGTGGGATAATCTCCTCCATAAGAATTTTAGCAACCGTTTTAGCGTCCTTCCTTTCTGTGCAGAAACTTTCGGCCAAGAAGAGAAATGATCAACGATCGTAATGACATATCGGTTACCGTTTTGTGTTTCTGGGTACAGTCCACAAGTGTCGATGGCTATCATCTCGAATGGGTAATGTGGCACGGGTATTTCCTGCATTGGGCCGGAGCTGCCTTGGCCCGTCGTCCTGTGCAGAGCACGCAGTCTTTGAGATAGGCTACTGTATCTCGCCACATACCATTCCAGTAATATCTAAACGTAAGTTTCTCATATGTTTTTGTCAATCCCATATGTCCGGCAAAGAAGCCTTCATGTAATTCTTTTAGTATTTCATTTCTCAAGCATTTTGGTACACATAGTTTAGTCCTGGGAACGGTCCACAGCATGGTCCTTCACTAACTTTATAAATGAGTCTGTCTAGTTCCATGTATTGTAGAACAACGTCTTTGTAATCCGAGTGATTCTTATCGTTCATTTCCTTCCGAATATTTGCTATTTCCTCATCTGCCTTTTGAAGTTTCTCAATATTTTCCCATTTCACTATTACATCTTTAAGCTTTTCCTCCCTACTTAGTTCTTCTTCGGGCTTTCTACTTTCCGTGTTCCGAAAATCGCCCGTGGGAACATAGTCGGAATCGATGACGTTTCTTTTTGCTCGGTTTCATACTTTCTGCTGAAATGAACCGCTGCTACATTTTTGCTGCCTTTTATGTAGACCACTTCGCAGTTGTGTTCTGAAAGCAGGATCGCCCATCGTTGCAGCATGGGATTTTTCAATTCCGATAAGCTAAAAAATGTAAGTGGTCAGTGATCAGTCAGAATGGTAAATTTAGATCCAAATAGATATTGGCGTAGTTTCGAAATCGACCAGACACAAGCGTATGCTTCTAATTGTATTATGGGCCATTTTCGTTGGGTTTCATTAGGTTGTTTTGACAAATACTGTATTACTCGTTCTTCACCTCCATGATCTTGCACTAAGACTGCTCCAACTGCTTTTTGTGAGGCATCTGTATATAATTTATAATCCTTAGTGATATCTGGGTAGGCCAGCACGGGTGCAGAAGCTAGTTTTTGTTTTAACGTTGCAAATGCGTTTTCGCAATCATCTGTCCATGCGAATGAGACATGTTTCTTTGTTAAGTTAATCAGCGACGCTGCAATTTGGCTAAATCCTGGAATGAATCGTCTATAATAGGAACACATGCCGATAAATGAACGGACTGCTTTCACAGTGATTGGTGCTGCCATGTGTTGGATGGATTCTACCTTCTCTGGGTTTGGCTTGATGCCAGATGCTGATACTACATGTCCTAAATATTGGACTTCTTTTTTCAGAAAATCACACTTCGAAAGTTTCAATTTCAATTTGGCTTTTCATAGACGACGAAAGACTTCCTCGAAGTGAACTAGGTGTTCCTCAAACGTTTTCGAATATACTATTATATCGTCGACGTAAGCTGTTGCAAATTGGTTCTGAATTCCTGATAGTACCTTATTCATCATTTCCATAGACTTGGCAGGAGTGTTGCAATTCCAAATGGCATCTTCCTAAAATTCCACAAACCTAAGAAACACGTAAATGCGGTATTGGGTATGCTTTCTTCCGACATTGGGATTTGCCAGTATCCCGATTTTAAATCTAACGATTAAAAGAAGTTCGCTGCACCGAGGGAAGCAATGATGTCTTCTATTAACGGGAGTGGGCAGCTATTTTTCTTCGTTACTTTATTTAGTTTTCTGTAGTCGACTGCAAAACGGGTATTACCATCTTTCTTTCGTACGATGACAATGGACGCGGCCCATGGACTGTCGGATTCCTCGATTATCCCCGCTTCTAGCGTTACTTTGATTTGGTCCTCTAGGTATTTTCGCTGAGAAAATGGAGTTTTGTAAGGAGTTTGACGGATAGAGGGGTGGTCAGCAGTCTGAATGTCCACGAGTATAAAGTCAGTCGTACCAAGGTCGGCGTCGGTCGCAGCAAATAGGTCAGCGTTGGCACGTAACAGCTGTTCGAGTTCGTCCTTGTCAGCACCTGTCAGATGAGACAGCTGGGCTTGCTGAATCGGGTCAGCGGATGCGGTTGACGGGGCCAAGACAATGTCTTGCGTCATGTCGATCAGATTCTCTAAATCGGTGTCGTCTATTTTCTCAGCGAATGCTATCACTTGGTTGGGGTATGACGTAAGATCTCTGGTAGTGGTATTTATGATCCGCTCTGGTAAGCGCTTATGGCGATCTGGTTTGGCCACCACTTCAGCTATAAACAAGCCTGGCTCCTCGGAAATTAGTGGCATGTTGTCCAGTGATCGCACATAGCAGGTTTGTTCCACTAGTTGCATTCGGTTCACAGCTGCCGGACACTCGACGACCGTGTTGGCCGAGATATATATGCGTCCTTTGATTCTGACTAACGAGGTCGCCTCCGCACTAGTCGTACGCTGGGGTCGTAGAGGTATCATGTTTCCTTCAATGCATAGGGCTTTTTCTTCGGAATCTAATTTTGCTCCGAACTCGGTCAAGAAATAATTTCCCAACATAAACTGTTGTGTCATGTTTTCCACGATTTGGAAGCTGAATGGTTTTCTGAACTTACTCATTTCGACTCTGAACGTTCCTACTCAATTATTTTTCAAGCGATGCCCGTTCGCTGATATGAGTGGGATGCGGTCTTTTTGATCTGAAAATCTGAGGGTTTGATCTTCTGCAATTTTATCAAAAAACTTTTTTGAAATTGGCGAAATGTCTGCTCCTGTATCCACAAGTGTGTATGCTTTTTGATTATCGATTTTGCGCCAGCACATGTGGGCATTGGGTTTAATGAGAACGTACTGGACGCGTTGCTGGTGGTGGTGGATTTGTGCTTCAGGGCGCGCAATGGTTTTCTGCAACCGAAACAGCAACGCGCTGGACGCGTTGCTGTTTCGGTTTCCGTTTCTCGGAAACCGAAGTCCGTCCTCTTTTCCTTCTGATATTTTCCCTTTCCTTCCTTTGTGGTTCCTGTTTCTGTTTACTTTCAGCTCCATTGTGGTGACGTTCACAACGGATCTTTTTAGTTTCCCGCCTGTCTAGGGGGATTTTGGCAGGAACGGCACTGACGACCCATGTGTCCTATCTTTGCGCATTTGATACAATCGGCCGTCCGTCGGTGGCACATTGAAATGATGGACTGGGCGGATTTGGCGGTTGGGGTCTCCAAACTCTGGAGCCTGCAGGAGGGCGCGGCGGAGGAGGTCCATAGTTGTGTCGGGGGACATAAGGTCGCGGATAGGATGGATAGGATGGGTGGAAGACTCGGGATCCAGGCTGAGGCTGGGTTTGTGGTTTCGGTGGGTCTAATTTTTGTGCTGCTATATTTGATACCGTTTCTCCTAAGGATCCCAACAATTTTTATATTTTGTCTAACCGGTCATTCCCACTTTGCACTATATCCACGTCCATTGGTTCATGTTCTTGTTTTGGCATGCCTCTACACAGTAAGTGTTTTAACAAGTTGTTGTCCGCGTGCGGCGAATTGTATCGCTTCTTCTAGGGTCTCAAATGGGTGCCTATATAATTTCTCTACTAACCGATGGCTCTGTACACATCCCCTTATTAAAGACGTCTATGAGGATTTCTTGGGTGGTAGGGCTGTTCAGATCGGTGTACGCTTCTCTAGCCAACTTGAAAATTCGTTCCGAAAATTTCTGAACAATTTCTGTCCTGTTGGCGCCGTGACCCAACAAACGTCATCAGCCAGGCGCCGTGATCCAGCAAACGTCACCAGCCAGGCGCCGTGACCCAACAAACGTCATAAGCGAGGCGCCGTGACCCAACAAACGTCATAAGCGAGGCGCCGTGACCCAACAAACGTCATTAGCCAGGCGCAGTGAACTAGGAGTAGAATGCTGAAAATATGGTGTGAGGTATGCGGTGTGTTAAAGATTAGTCAAATATGAATAACTCAAGCCTTGTCCACAGCTACAAATTGGCTGGTTTCTTTGGGTGAGGAAGGTTAGCAGTAAGCTTTGCATTTTAAACGATTTTTTATTTTGGAATTATGTTGTCCGCCACATAAGCCTGTCAACATATAATAATGGCTTCATGAGAGGAAGCTCGTTCTTTCCTTTATCTATATATATATATATATATATATATATATATAGTGAGTGAGCGAGTGAGTTTTGCCAGCCTGCCACCGTGTGGTGATGTCGGCTGTTTCCGGTAGTGTGTAGATGAATGTGGTGGTGGGTTATGGTTTATGGAACAACGTGGTCGGGGGTAGAAGGAATAGGATTGGTAAGGTTGACTTGAAGTAAGGTGCCGAAGTTAGGTAGTTGAAGATGACAGAGTAGAGCTGGGTAGAGGTGTGATGGGCTGTCCTGAAGTTGAGGCTGTAGGTTGTTCAGATGCTGAAGAAGGCGCAGTAGTGACGAATGACGAGAACAGAAGCAGTCCGGACGGTGCTGCTTGGGGGATGGGGTGCAGAGGGGGGTTGGGGTTGGGTCATCGCCGTTTTGGGGGGAACATTGCAAGAAACATATATGCACTTAGGGGATCATGATGTTTTTTTGTTTTTTTTTTCCGTGAGATATGTATGTATGCGTATACGTATTCGTTTAAAAAAAAAAAAATTTAGTGTGTTTTTTTTTGTCTTTCCCCATGTCTCTTTTTGTTCCTTTTTTCCCCTTCACAGTTGTTCCAATATGCGTGTTGTTGAAAGGAAGTGGAAGATATGTTCGTGTAATGTTGGGTGTTCATCGTTGAGAAACGTGGTGAGGTTTAGTGGGAGGTGGTTTGTGGTGCAGTAGTTTGTGATGTGTTGTCTTTGGTTGTTGTACTTTGTGCAGTATATGAGAATGTGTTTGATTGTAAGTGTCCGGCGACATCTTGTGCATTGAGGTCGTGGTTGGTTTAGAATGAGGTAGGAGTGTGTCAGTGCTGTGTGTCCGATGCGAAGTCTTGTCAGTATCCTTTCTTTGAGTCTAGTGTTCTGATTGATGGTGTGCCAATGTTCGTATTTTGGATGTATATCGTGGAGTTGTGTTCCTGTTCTGTCCCATGTTTCTTGAATGTGTTTGTTGATTGCCTGGTGTATTGTGGGGTAGTAGTCGGATTGTGAGAGTGGGCAGTTTGTGGTTTGTTGTAGTGTTGTGGCTATGTTTGCTTCGGTGTCTGCATGTTCGTTGCTTTGTATGTTTGTGTGGCTTGGTATCCAAAGGAGGAGTGGTTGTTGTCAAATGTTTAGTTTGTTATGTATGTGTAGTATTTTGGGGATGAGGGGGTGTTTGGAAACGGTGTAGGGTGTTATGCTTTGTATTGCTGATTTTGCATCTGTAGCTATGATGTTGTGTTCTATGTTTGTGTTGTAGATGGTACAATAGGCCGAATATATTGCATATATTTCTGATGTGTAGGTGGATGCTGTGTCCGGCAGACGGGCCCGTAAGATGACTCGGGGCGGTGCTTGTCTGGTATAGAGCACCGCCGCTGAGCCCGTCTGGTGTGTGTGTGATTTAGAGCCGTCGGTGTAGATGATGTTGTAATTTGCGTATTATGATATGAATTGGAGGAAGAGTTGTTGTATTTCTGCATTTGTGTATGTACGTTTTGGTTTGTCTATTAGGAAGTGTGTTGTGGGGGTTTGGTGTTTCCATCATGCTTTAGGTGGTGGGAGTGGTTTTGAGGTGGGTAGTGCGAGGTGTAAGTTTCTTGCGTGTTGTTGAATGCGGCATCCTATTGTAGTTTTGAATGGTACTTTTTTTCATGAGTTGGTGTCTGCGTTTGGAGCGGATTTTTAGTGCCTTAGTGCATGGGTGTTGTCTAATGAGTTGTGTTTTGTAGTGGTATCTGAGTAGTGCTTCTGTGCGTCTGTGTTGTAGTTCTGGTATGTGGTTGTATATATGAAGAGAAAGGGAAGGTGAGTTTGTGTATGCTCCTGTGGCTATCATTAGGCATTGGTATTGAAGAGAGTCTAGGAATTTGAGGTTTGTTTTAGCTGCGTTTTCGAAAAGTGTTGACCCGTATTCCATGATTGGTCGAATGATGGATTTGTATAAGGTAAGTAGGGAATTTCGGTCTGAACACCAATCTGTGCCGGACAGTGCTCATAAGATGTTTATTCTTTTGGATGCGCGTTTTTTGATGTTTAGTATATGTGGTTTGAAGGTGAGTCGTGGATCTAAAGTGATGCCTAGGAATTTGGCTGTGGTAACAAATGGTATGGGAGTGTTGTCTAGTTTCAGTGGCTGTAAATATGTGTGTCGCTTATAGCCAAAGATCATGCATTTGGATTTGTGTGGTGCAATGTGTAGGTTTAGTAATGTTAGCTTGTCGTGGAGATCTGTTAGTGCATTTTGTAGCATTGTTACTGAGTGGGCCGGTGATTCTTGTGATGTCCAGAGTACGATGTCATCTGCATAGAGTGCAATTTTGACTGGGAGGTTGTCGGGGATGACTGAGTTCAGGCCGATAATAAAGAGGAGGGGGCTGAGAACTGAGCCTTGCATCAAACCGGTTGTGGGGAGTTTAGTGTCTGAGGTGTGGGAACCAATTTGGACTTGAAATGATCGTTTTAGTAGGTAGAAGTGTAGGTAGTGTAGTAGTCGGCCCTGTATGTCTATGTTGTATAGGTGTTGTAGTAGAGCTGTTATGTTGATGGTGTCGTATGCTTGTTTTAGGTCCAGGAAGACGGCGACGGTGGGAAGCTTCTTTGCCGCCGCTTCCTGGATGTGTGTGATGAGGTAGGTAAGGTTATCTATACAGGATCTGTTGGTAAGGAAGCCTGATTGAGTGGGATAAATTAGTTTTTGTGTCTGGATGATGTAGAGGAGTCGTTTTTTAACAAGTCGTTCGAAAAGTTTGTGCAGGCAGCTGGTGAGTGCGATAGGGCGGTAGGAGTCGCATAGAGTTGAGTCAGTGTTTGGTTTATGGATAGGTATAAGGAGGGCGTGTAGCCATGATTGTGGATATGTATGTGTTGTCCATGCAGTGTTGTATGTTTCGAGGAGTACCTGTACTGCTTGTGTTGGGAGGTGTTTGAAGAAAGAGTAGTGTATATTGTCTGGGCCTACGCTTGTGTTTCCTGTCTCTGCAATTGCAAGTTCTAATTCGGTGAGTGTAAACCTAGTATTGCAGAGGTGTTGACGTGTGTGTCTGATGGGAGGTGGAGGGTTCTGTGGAAGTGTGGATGATCTAAGGTGGTAGGTGTGTGCGAAAATGTTGGTGATTGTTTGTGGGTCTGTGATGGTGTTGTTGTTCTGTCTGAGTATGATGGCTTTTATTGGTGGTCGCTGTCGGGTTTGGAATGTTTTCAGGAGTGACCAGATTTCGCCGAGAGGGGTGAATCTGTTGAATTCAGTAGAGAAGTTAATCCAGGATTTCCTTTTTTCGATGTATGGTTCGCTTGCAGAGTGCCTTGAGTTGTTTGTATCTGGTGAGTGTGTCCGGTGTGCGGTGTCTTTCAAATCTGTGTCGTGCATGGTTCCTCGCGCGGATTGCCCCGTGACATTCGTCGTTCCACCAGGGGGCCGCGCGAGGCTTGTGTTGGTGACGTGGTTTTGTCTGTGGTATGTGTTGGTGTGCTGTAGTTAGGAGAATGTCGGAGAATTGTTCTGGTGAGAGATGTGGGATGTGCGCTGTTTGTGCGGCTAGGGACTCTGAGAAGGGTGTCCAGGATGCTTTTTTAAGATTCCATCGGCCAGGGGGGAATTGGGTGGGCCGGTGGTCGAGAATTGGTGGAAGGTAATGGTTATGGGTGCGTGGTCGCTAAAGTGTGGGTCGGGATCGGCGGCCCGGGTTAAGGAAAGAGATATGCGCGAGGATGCAAGGGTTACGTCTGGGGTCGTGGGAGGGGTAGCGGTGGAAATAGGTGCAAGGTAGGTTGGTGACCCAGTATTAAGTACTGTGAGGTTGTGTTGGTTGGCTAGTGTGATGAGTGTGAGTGCTCTGGGATCAGGATGTGTTGTGCGGGTGTCCCATAGTGGGTGGTGAGAGTTGAAATCTCCGGTGAGTATGACTGGGGTGTGGATTTGGTCAAGTGCTTTGTTTAATTCCGAAAGGGTATCTGTGGGGTCGTATATGTTAACCGACGGGGTATGGAAAAGGGTATTCGCCGGGGGGGGGGGGGGGGTCGTATATGTTAACGAGTGTGTAGGCGTTGCTATGTATGTGTATCGCAGTGAGGAGTATGTCTGCTGTGGTGTTGAAGTGTATCAGGCGGTGAGGTGTGTTGTTCCTAACGTACGTGCAAACACCGCCTGACCTGTGTGCGTTGTGTGAGTCTTGCCTGTGTAGTGTGTATTGCGAAATGTTGAATTGGTAAGGATCGTTGGGTTGGAAGTGCATTAGCACTCTTGAATGCATAGTGCTGTGTGGTTTGTTTGCAATGCGTAATGTTTGAGTTGATGCCAGTGTCTAATCAGTCCGGGTGTGTTCCATTGAAGTATGGTGTTCATTGTTGGTGGGTGTTGACTCGTGTGAGTGGCTTCTTAAGTGAGTGTTGTCTTTTGCTACCTTTAGCTGGTCTATTTGGCTGTCTGTAGGAGGGTGTAGTCAAACGTAGGGATGTGGTGAGTTCTGAGTCGATGGAGTAGTGCTCTGTGTCTGATTGGTCTTCCGTTCCTGTCGTGCCCTGGTCTGTGGTGTGAGGTGGGTGAGGTGCCGACGTATCGGATGCAGGTGACGTTTGAGGTGATTCTGATGGTGGCTGGTAGTTCAGTGGTGGTGGTGGGTATGAGGGTGGAGTGGTTGTTGGCTGACGTGCTGGTGGTGGTGGTGGTGGTTGTGGAGTTGCGCGTGGGCCTGTGGTGGTTGTCGGTGTTGGTTTTGTCAGGCATGCGGCAGGTGTTGAGGTGTTTTGTGGCTTGTTTTGTTCTGTTGTCTGTGTGCCGGCGTTCCTGGTGTGCTTTGTGGTGGGCAGTGCCGGATACTCCTGCTGTGTTGTTGGTGGAGGTGAGTGGTGGAGTGTGCCGGGTTCTGTGCGGCGGCGAGCCGGCCACGCCGACTGTGGGTTCAGCAGCCATGCTCTGGCCCGGGGCAGGGACCAGCCCTCCAGGTACACCAGGCGCAGGACCTCCCGCTCCATGGTCCAAGTGGGGCAGTCCCTGCTCCAGGCCGCATGCGCATCCCCGCAAGCGGTGCAGCACAGCTCGCCGCTGTTGCAGGTGTCGGTGTCGTGGGGCCCGGCACAGCGCCCGCAGGTGGTGTCTGTGGAGCGACACCCCCCCGTGTGTGCCCGTATCGCTGGCATTTCTGGCAGCGCCTAGGGAGGGGTGCGCGAGGTTGTACCGTGTATCGCATGTAACCGGCCTTCAGGTAGGCCGGGGGTGTGCGTGTGTTGAATATTATGATGAGGATGTAGTTGGGGCGTCCTGGCCTCGGGGGTGGCCTATAGGCGGCGGAGACTCCCTGGTCCCCAAGCTTGAGGGCCAGGTGCGCCGACACGCACGCCAGCTCCGGGGCCAGTATGGTTCCCTGAGAGGTGTTGAGGTGGGTGGCCGGAGTGATGGTGATGGGTGTGTGGTGAATGGTCTTGATGGTCGACAAGATCCGACCATCGATGTGGTCGTTAGCTTGTATCAGGAGCGCCCCTGAGCGTATTTGGCGAGCGTGGAGGGGCGCCCCTGTGAGTTGTGTGATGGACTCCTTCACCAGCCAGGGGTCGAGGGAGCCCATGGGCTTCCCGTCCCCCCGGCGGCAGAGGTAGAACTCTCCCGTGGGTGACTCGGGTGCGTTATACTCGTGTGCGTATATATATATATATATAAATATATATATATTTATATACATATATATATATATACATATATATACATATATATATATATATATATATATATATATATATATATATATATATATATATATATATGCATATATATATATATATATATATATGCATACATATGTGTATATATAGATATATATATATATATATATATATATATATATATATATATATATATATAGATATAGATATATATATATATATATATATATATATATATATATATATATATATATATATATATATATATATATATTATATATACATATATATACATATATATATATATATATATATATATATATAGATATATATATATATAGATATATATATATATATATATATAGATATAGATATATATATATATATATATATATATATATATATATATATATATATATATATATATATATATATATATATATATATATATATATATATATATATATATATATATATATTATATATATATATATACATATATATATATATATATATATATATATATATATATATATATATATATATATATATATATATGTACATATATATATATATATATATATACATACATACGTACGTAGTACGTATATATGTACGTAAGCGCAGATGTACGTATGGCAACTGTACGTAAGTGCAGATGTACGTATGGCTAATGTACGTGAGCGCAAATGTACGTAAGCGCAAATGTACGTATGGCAAATGTACTTATGCGCAAAAGTACGTAAGCGCAAATGTACGTATGCGCAAAAGTACGTATGCGCAAATGTACGTAAGCGCAAATGTACGTATGCGCAAAAGTACGTAAGCGCAAATGTACCTAAGCGCAAATGTACGTAAGCGCAAATGTACATAAGCGCAAATGTATGTAAGCGCAAAAGTACGAATGCGCAAATGTACGTATATGCTATTGTTCGTATGCGCAAATGTACGTCCATTTACTCATGCGTACCTTTGGGTTTACGTATATTTGGTTAGGTGCATATGCTATACGTACGTTTGCGGTAACCGGACAAATGTACGTCAGCAACTGTACGTAAGCGCAGATTTACGTATGGCAATTGTACGTAAGCGCAGGTGTACGTATGGCTAATGTACGTACGAGCAAATGTACGTATGGCAAATGCACGTATGCGCAAATGTACGTAAGCGCAAAAGTTCGTAAGCGCAAAGGTACGTATGCGCAAAAGTGCATATGCGCAAATGTACGCAAGCGCAAAAGTACGTATGCACAAATGTGCGTAAGCGCAAAGGTATGTATGTACAAATGTACGTAAGCACAAATGTACGTAAGTGCAAATGTAGGCATACGCAACTGTGCGTAAGCGCAAATGTACATAAGCGCAAATGTACGTATGTGCAATTGTGCGTATGCGCAAATGTACGTCCATTTACGCATGCGTTCCTTTGGGCTTACGTACATTTGGGTAGGTACATGAGCCATACGTACGTTTGCGGTAGCCGGACAAATGTACGTAAGCAAATGTACGTAAGCGCAGATGTACGTATGGCAATTGTACGTAAACGCAGGTGCACGTATGGCTAATGTACGTATATATCACTCTGTATATATATCACTATGCATGCTAATGTACGTATATATCACTCTGTCAATGGCGACTGCATTACAATTGTGCTATTACGCGTGCAAAAAGTTCCAGCAGGAACCGGGAGCTGGTTGCCAATACGAGTAGCGAAATAAAAGTACTGCAATTCCTGAGTATCGAACCCACGATCAGCAGGAGAAACTTCGCCAATTGCGATATTTGCTTAAAAAATATCGCCTGAATTGTATCGATAATTGTGTCAAAGGGATTTCATTTTGAAGGGCACAAGACGGTGCATATTGTCATGTGCAAGCTGGTGGAGTCACTACTATGATAAAGTCAGGGGAACCCAGACAAAAATCAGATGTCATACTTAGGGGCAGATCCAGAAATTGTCGTGCTGGGCACTTTGTCTCTGGAGGGTTGCCATTGCTTCGGATAGGTGCCTCTGGTGGGGAAAAAATGAGGAGGGGGCGCACTTGATCATACTGAAGAGGTGCCTTCTCCTTCCAAGGGTCATCCTTGGCTGAAAATTCATAGTGGGTGCACTATATCACACTGAAAGGACGCCTTTTTATCTCCGAAGGGCGCTTCTGGCTGAAAACTCCAGGGGATGCACTCGAGTCGTCATCGTTGATACGAAACAAATACCGCCAGAGTTACATTTCTATACCCACCACAGCGAAAATCACTGCATATCTCAGCCCGCGCCGTCTCGGGGGCGGGGGTGGGGGGGGGGGGGGGTGATAACCGCCACCTAAGGTTTTCCGCGGATAGTGAAAGAACGGCGCGCGGCAGCGGGCCAAAGTTTGGCGTACCATTTCTCACATCAATTTGGCATGTTGTGTCAAAATTGTGAGGTCAGGTCATCTAGAGTCATCGAGTTAGTCAAGGTCAAGTGAGGTCACCTACAGAAATGTTCAACCAGTCGTGACGCTTTAACGGATATATATATATATATATATATATTTTAATGAAACTTTCAGCCTTTGCTTATCTTTAGGGACGAAACAAAACGCACCAGAGGAATTTTTTATTTCTTCCGTTTTTGATTACTTATTAGTTTTTGTATATTTACCCATTAGAGCTAAAATAGAAGATTCTGGCTAAAGTAAGCATTTTTTATGAGAGCAAGTTGGCTTTGGCAACGTTTTTCGGTCCACTCGAACGATTAGAAAAATAAAAATTG
>JAOTOM010004302.1:12500-90000 GCA_034440615.1 Ashinkailepas kermadecensis | reverse complement strand
CCACGCCATTCCTACAACACTACATCATACGCCCAGCTTCAATGTTTACACACTAACACCAACACTTTCAAGTACCCAACATTTTAAAGCAAGCTGCGCCGCAGATCGAAACGATTGCGTGAGGTTCGATCTTCTAATTGTGCTAGATGCCAGTTTATTGACGACAGGCTTGCTAGGGCCATGTTAAAGCCTGTGGAAGTTGTTGCGTGTCGCGGTAATTTCTCCAGCTGATACCTCGATCATAACCACCAAATTGCTAAGGTACTCTCCACATGCATGTTGTACTGAAATAAGATGAGAAGTGCGTATACATGATATGGATAGCTAAGAAAGAAAATAAATTGACTGGGCATGCTAATAGGCAAAACAGCCTCAGCACGCGCATTGGAGGGGGGGGCGAAGTCCGTCAACCCCTCCGGTTTTTCGTACATAACTCCAGATTTTACCGGTCGTTATACGCCATATTTTTTTCATACCTGCTTAGAAATGACCGGCGCATCGTTTAAAGTAAGACAAATGGAAACCGACCGAAAACTTTTCGAGTTAGGGGCCATTAAACTAAGAGGAAATCGTAGCGCCTGACTACAAAAATCGACGCTGATGCGCTTCCCTTATATCCGCAAAAGGGAAGTGTTCTTGGCAACACTAGAGACTTGTTTGATGTACATTGATATGCTATATAGTTTCAAGGTCATGTTAGGTCACCAAGGTCAAGTCAGGTCAAGTTCATGACAGGTTAATGGAACCAAACTTGGTCAACTGGAATATTGTCATAAATACACTACTATTTGTCATTGTGTACCTAAGCGATTCAATACTTTATTCATGTACTTCACTCCTTTCTTCGCAAAGCCGAGCACCGAGCTGCCCGACGGAGCAGTCGGGTGGGCGGCCCGGTTCAGGTAACTGGAATAGGTAACTGACCTGATAAAGTGCTGCTATATAGGTGACCTGAGGTCAAATGTCGGGTCTGGCATCTGTATTGCATCACTAGTAATGTCCAAAACATCATTGATGCCCATTTTGGAGCATTTAAACACAATCAAAGTGATTCATAACAATGACAAGCCAAGCCACGCAAAACAATAATTTTTGTTCCCCACAAATGTGACCTCATTTGACCTTGAAGATATTGACCTAAGGCCATGACATTTTCCCACAATAGAGTTCACTACCGTACCCATGCATTCTGCGTGTTTCGTTCCTCCAGCTTTAATACGAGTCGAGATCTTAGGGGGGGGGGGGCGAAATCCGCCCGCCCCCCTCCAGTGCGCGTAATTTTCAGAGGCCCTCCAGGGCGCGTGTTAAGATAATTCATACTCAACGTCAATCAGCGACGGATGCAGGGGAGGGGGGCACTAGGGGTCCTGTGAAAAGGTGGTGCCCCTCCTGCCGGGAAAGGCTCGAATGCTCAAGGAAGCTCGACGTCACCCTCTCCCCTCCCCGCCCAACGGATTTTCAGCCAAAAATGTACTTTACAGGGGAACAGGCGTCCTTAAAGACGAAAAGTCCTTAAAAGGCACCTCTTTAGTCTGCTCGAGTGCACCTCTCCACTTCTCAAATTTTGTGTTCGGCGAAGGCGCACCTCCGAGGAATGCACCCAGCTCCCTCCCACACGATGATAATTCATGGATCAGCTCCTGATGCTAATACAATATTGTAAACTATCACCTGAACTGCGGTGGATTTTCCGATATGGCGCCTATGCTCGTAGGCAAGTAGCAGGTCTTATTTAACATCTGGACAGGTTATCGGAGGACACGCATATCATTTTTTTTTGTGGGGGGGGAGTGGGAAACTTATGTTTGTACCCCTTGTCAGCCCCCGTGCACCCGATGAGAGGAGGCGGCGAGTGCCCCTCCCCCCCCCCTCCGCTATCGCCGCCGGTTGCACCAATTGGATGGTGACTTCAGACTGGCCTCACATCTGTCGTTGGCATGGTAGTATGACATTACTAAGCACAATTCAACTGTCCACACTCCAGCCCATGAACACAATGATGATTGAAAGAGTCGATGTATATTCACATCTCGTTCATATGCCATGTCCGGCAATAATGAGCGACAATGACACCGACCGTTCTGCAGTGTGGTTTCTTCAGTAACAAGACGGTGATTTCTCTAGGTACTGGTGACTTCACCGGATCCCGAATGGACCCTGCTCTATTTCCTGAGAGATAAACGTGAGTACAACATGCACTAGTTCACCCTGCTCTACTTCCCGAAAGATAAATGCGAATGCAACAGGCACTAGTGGACCCTGCTCTATTTCCTGAGAGATAAATGCGAATGCAACAGGCACTAGTGGACCCTGCTCTATTTCCTGAGATATAAACGTGAGTACAACATGCACTAGTGGACCCTGCTCTATTTCATGAACGATAAACGTGAGTACAACATGCACTGGTGGGCTCTGCTGTACTTCCTCAAAGACAAACGTGAGTACAACAGGTACTAATGGATCCTGCTCTACTTCTTAGGAGAGAAACGTAAGCACAACATTTGCCAAGTACCAACACCAATAATTATTGTCACTCGTCAGGGCCAATCAGTTGGCGCAAATGCAATGTTCAGATGCGTATGAAGCGACAAGACGCCTTGTGTTGGACCATGTTGTAATTCTACTTCACAAGTTAGGAAATCAACGAAGCATAACCATCAGGGCACTGCATAGAGTGACGAAGGATGCACTTTACATACAAGGCAGGCATGTTGATTTCTGCATGCAACTGTGTCGACAATGGAGACACTATTTCCAGAGTCGAACCCCCTTATCGAGTATGGTGAACGCAACAGACATTCCCTTTTCAAAGAAACGTCATCGTGTAGAAGCTGTGTGTTGCCAAGTATGAAAATTGTCATTTTCCCACAAACTGGATGCAATTAGGGAATATTTCCACGCGCTATCAAAACAGAGCGAAAGCGAGTGTTTTACCAGTTTTCTGTCCGCCAAAATACCCGGAAATAAGTCTACAGTCCTGAGGCCAAGTCGTCGGCCTCGACATGGTCGCAGCCTCAGCCAGTCGGTCTGCGCTCGTCCAGCATCCATACTGCAGCCTCATACTGAAGGTGGTATGTGGCTGTCATGAGAAGCATGATAAACTGCAGTTAAAAGTTAAGGCAGCCCTTGCTTACGTCAGAAGGAAAATGGTGGCAATGATGCCGATCAAATCTGTTATATTTCGAGTTGCATCCTATTCAGAGCAGAACGATATTGAATGTTCCGATCTAATTTCATTTCGATCGGAAGAATGGGCAAGAAACAAAATACCCTAACTTAATGTTGGACATTGCATAACCGAATTCCTTTTAATATTGCAAGGGCTAGCGGAGCCAAGTTTTAATTCCAATACATCTAAAACAATTTTGGTCGAAAACAAAGGCAATGCGCGACGTGGGATAACACAACTGACGAAGTGCGTGATCAAAGTGACACAGTTGACAAATAGTGACAATAGTGAGGTAATAGTGACAAATAGTGACTGGGCACAAAATGACAGTCGTTCGCCCATCCTAACACGCGCACCGGACGACCTCTCGCATTGCCCACACCGGATGGGGGGGGCGGGGGCGTATCTGGTGTCCCCCTAAGATTTCGGAAACCTCACCACCGCACTGACGAGAACTGTGTGACCTTGAACGCTCCTCGGTGGGGCAGCCTGCTGGTCAGCCGAACTTGCACCAACGCAGTTCCTGCAGTTACCAACGGATTTCAAACAAGTATTTTGCATAAGATGCGCATAATGCATAATATGTATTTTTAAAAGTCACGACGACATTGCATTACTAGGGGATGGGCGGATTCGGCGCCATCCGGTCCGCGTGTTGAAACCCGACTACCAATCATAAATAGCGGGAAGATACGCAGTTATCAGCTTGCAAGAAGCAGCTGCTCAGGCGAATACCAGACGTTCAATGTAGCACGCACCCCGATATAATGTGCTTATGTCTGATAATAACACAGGAACAGGCGACTGCAACGGTCCAGGGGTCAGGGCAATGAGTTTGGGCAGCAGAGGCGGCTGATGAAATGCAGTGCCCCATAGATGTAGTCCCGGCCAGCATGTCCAAGTGAGGACCATATGGGACGAATGTAAGGTGGCTGAGCTAAGGTGGGCATGAGTTGTAAGCACATGGATTCGTAGCTTGTCCCCATATGGCACCGAAGGTGGATGGGCAACATGGTAGCTGTTTCATAATCTAGGATGTGTTTTTGTGGATATGCTTGGAGCAACAAATATGAGGATAAATGTGCGGAAAACACTTATCTCCATTATACAAGGGAATCATTTTATTCCCCTTTGACATACCGACCTTTTTTGTATGAAACTTCGGAACGCTTGAAGTGATTATCCTAAAACTTGATGGCTTTTCCCAGCTATCTTTTCTACATAGGGTACCAATGAAAAACACATGTTTTACTTTGCTCGGAGGTTTGTTTGTTTGTTTGTTTATTTATTTAACACATCATAGCACACATATAAGATGGGAAATTTTGCGATTGGCACAAAGACCAAATTGGTTTTAGATCGAGGTGCCTCTCGCAACAACGTCTTTAACCAATAAAACCCTTAACCACCGACACGGTGCGATAATCGCTACCCGCCCCCGCCAGTTCGCACCATCGCTGCACAAAGCATGCACTCATATCCGTGGTACCCAACACCATGCCTGCACCCGGTAGCACCTGGTTTGTTCCGAATGTTAGTTTGTTGTGTTAAAGCGTTTTGTGTTGATAAGAAACGTATGAAATGCTAATGCAACACACTGCTCAAGGTTCTTTCTAAGACCATTTCCAAAAATAAGTGTTAGTGAGATCTCCTTTTCAGTTAAATTAGTGAATATATCTGTTGTGTTTCGGAGTTTGGTGAATATAACATGTATATGGTAAGCATAAAGAGGGCGGTGAAATATGAAGTGAATTGTATCTTGTTTGAAGTGGCGACATGGGCATGACGGGTCATGTAGAGGATTAATGACAAGTACGCCTGTGTTTAGTTGAGTGAGGCCCATTCTAAATCTTGCATGCAGCGTGTTGCCTGCTTTTGTATCTAGCGAGTAATATTGTGGTGGTATCGTGGCACCTGTGCGACCCATAATTGTACTCTTGAATGTATTGATGTTTGGTTCATGCCTCGAATTTTCAGGAAGATTATTCCACACTTTTTGTTGTGGCAAGGTAAAACGATTTTTGGAGCGAAGCGATTATATTTCGCGAGACTGTTAGTGTAGTTGATTTTCTGAGACGCCTTCCTTTAATGGTCTGCCGTGGTTTAGTAACTAGCTTTCTAATATAATTTGGGAGACCCTGACCTGTGTGTTTGATTTTGTGAAAAAAAAGAAGTTTATGAATTTCTCGCCGTTTTTTAAGCTCATCCAATTCCAATTGCGATCGAATTTGTCCTGATGATGTTCTATATACACCTTTTTGCTTCAAATTTCGCCGCCTATGCATCAATTTCAGCGATAAGCCCATCCATTTTCGACAGTTCGGCATAGCGCATCCAATTTACAAATCACAGCTCCACCTTCGGCCCAGCAGCATTCACTTTGGTACTAGTGCAACCTATTTCGGCAGAACTGCATTCGAATTCAGATTTGCAGTGAATATTTCGGAAGGTGTGGATAATTCAGTGATAGTGCGATGAATTTCGGCAGAGTGCAAGTAAGTTCGACGCGGAAAATACTCCGCTATTGGACTTGTTTTTGTCATATTTGGTTAAATATTTACACATTGTCGAAGAAAGGGAAATGTTTGACGTTTGTGTATGTAATTGTATATCCACTACATAATGCGACATTGGCCAGCGGGTAGTTGCTAATCGGGGCGTCTCAGTACTGTAATGCACACAACCAATCAGAAGCCAATGACATTTATTTCAAGCCGAGCATGCCGCAGCTACAAGGTTAGGAGGTCACAGCTCGTCCAGACGTCGTCATGCCGCGTGGCGAAGGACGTGCGAGGGACCGGTACAGGAACCCAACCGAAGGGGAAAGATGGGCAATCATCAATGCTCATCTTTCTGGTGGTGATTACGTTGAAGTTGCCAGACAGTTAGACATAAAACGAGGAACCACATGGTCCATTATTGTTAAATAGTCCAGAAAAACGAAGTATGCACAAGATCAAGCGGTGGGCGAACAACCCAGCAAGTTAGCGAAGAATCTCGCGATTTATTGGTCCTATGCATCAAGAATATCCGCAGCTAACACTGAAGCAGCTCAACGTAATCCTCAGGGAACCGTGGCCTGACAAGACCGCGTAGACGGAGAGAAACTCGGAAATAATCAAGCATGATCGCTATGAGTTTGCAAACTGTTTGATGATGGGTGGAATCTCCCGATACCGCGTTTATATTGACGAAACTGGGCTTAGCATCCGCCTGATGCGCTCTCGAGGTCGATCGGTAGCTGGCGAGAGAGCTACTCGCACGGTTTGTGGATCCCGTGGCAATAACGTCACTGTCATCACGGCCATCAGCGACCGCCATCCAGACGGCATCATCTACCACCAAGTTGTCAAAGGTGGTGTCGATAAGCACAGATTCGCTGACTTTTTGCAAAGCATCAGCGCCATCGTTGGAGAAGACGAGGAGGCAACGTTTCTCTTGGACAACGCGCCGTCACACCGGGACGTGGAACATGACGTAATGCTTCCGGACGCGCACCGGATCCGTCGGCTGCCGGCATATTCACCATTTCTGAATCCAATTGAGAATGTTTTCAGCGTGCTGAAGTCGACGGCGAAGCAGCATCTGGCTGTCAACCAGCACCGGATGGACGACAGGATGGCGGCAGCTCGTGCCGGCGCCACCCCGACCAGCTGGCGATTCAACATTCTTAGAGAAGGCATCGCTGTCGGGGTGCAGTCGGTGACCGGTGATGACGTACGGCGTCTATATCAGCACTCTAACTACTTTCTGCCAGCCTGCGCAGCCCGTGAGAACATTATCGACTAAGTGACTGTCACCCAGTCACTTATTCACTATGGGCCCTGGATCTCTTATTAAGTCTGAACACGTTTATATAGGGTGTACCTAGCAGTGGAGATTCAGCACCTTCCTTCGGGAAGTGATACTGATGAGAGTGGCTATGGTAGCACAATGGGCATAATTGGAGGATTTGTAATTGTTGAGGAGTGTGCTATGCAATATCAGGTGAATGGTGCTAGGTAGGCTGGGATATATAGCTCCCTAGGAACTTGAGATAATGGATTGATTTGGATGAGAGCGTGTACTTTTCTAGTATCTTTTCTAGATAGGCTTAACCCGCGCACGTCCGGGGGGGGGGAGATATCTGCCCCCCCCCTGCGGTTTTTCCTACTTTGCCGCCATACTAATCGGGTTAGCAAAGCCAAACCTCGCATGGCTGCTCATTGGTCTTTTCCGCATGTCCTCAGAAATGTTTGACCCTGGGTCATCTCAAGTCAGGTCACCAGGTCAGGCGAAGTGACCTAACGTCCCTCCGAGTTCTAGGTGGCATCACTCTCACAATAATTGGGCGATAGATTTCAAACTTATATCACGTCATGACCTTATCAGGGTCTATAATATGTATATCACGGTTTTTTGTAGCGTTGACCTGAGGTCAGGTCGTGGCCATGGCTTACCCATTATAGGCCTATGGAAAAATATACAAATGTTTCCTGGTTACATATTTGCTCTCGGAATGACCTCCAACTGTTATGGCGTGTAGTTGGAAGCTATTCGCAATGTTATCGCTGACATTTTTGCTCATTGGCCCCGCCAAGGTCAGCTGAGGTCACCTGAAATCACTAGCACATTTATGCGCATTATATCGCAATGCATTGAGCTAGAAGGCTGAAATTACCGTCATTGTGCTTGTATCGCCAAGACGTGTCGATTGATATATTACATGACCTCCCTACTCTACCCCATGACCTTGACCTGAGGTCATTGTTTCTGTGACCCATCTGTTGACCTGACCTTAAATTACACAGCGTATGTCGATAGCACATTTCAAGGGCTGTCGAATAGCATTTGCAGTTTGTTTCTATCTGTTACAGGTCCTGAGATATGTGCCAATATCTGAGGTTCCCACCCGATCTGGTCGAATTTGACATATGATGACCCAGTGACCTAAATATTGACCAGAGCGAGAAAATAACCGAAATACTTTCGATAGAGCTTGTCACCAGCTATCTAAAGCCGTTTTCCGTTTGTCGCTACCTAGCATAGTTCTCGAGATCTTAAGGGGGCTGACATCTGCCCCCCCCCGGACATGCGAAGTTGGCGCGGACCGCCGGACGTGCGAGTGTTAACCCAGATGGGCCCCTGTGGCTCTTATTAAGCCTTAACACTTTATGACTATGACTTTATGACCCACGGACTAGGTGACTTTGATGTACACACTGTGCTCTGGTGTGTAAGTGCACCGTAAGTGCCCTTCATTGAAACCTGGTTGTTTGTACCCTTCTTTGTAAGACGTTCATGCGAAATTAATGACATTGTTCAATACATGTTATTTGTATATCTGGATATTTCTACATATGCACAGGTTTAAAGTGCATACTGTTTCAAGATAGCCAGCAATGTTATTTTTTTACACAACATATAAATATATATTGTCCAATAAAACACCAAATTTTTACGTTTTATGTGCATAATGCGATAGCGGCCAGTGACATCACTTCCAATTATAAAACGAGGGTGGGGAGGGTTAAGAACTTCTAGTCAGCATTGTTCGGTGCAGTATCGCAGTACCTGAAAAACGAGTAGACGAATCAGAATATGTAGAAGTAAGCCGTTATCGTAAAAAGCCAACTAGCATTAGAAGTAATACGCAGACGTATTTATGTAAATCAAACTTTTCACTTTTGAACAGTGATTTGTGCGTCGAATTTGTTTGCACACAGCCGAAATCGGTCGTTGCCGTACCGAAGCAAGCCTGCATGCCGAATGCCATGCTCATTTTACTGAATTATAATGCACTATGCCGAAATTGATTGCACTATTTTTGAAATGCACCCTGCCCGGCCGAATTTCTTCGTCTTGTGTCATATTCGGACGAAACGTGCTGAAACGCCGAAATTATGCGCTTAATACTGAAATCCGTGCAGTTTATTCAAACTTGCACGCAAAATGGTGTAGAGCTCCTGTGATTATTCTAGTTGCTCTTTTTTGTAATTTTTCAAGTCTGAGTGCATCCGATATTGTTATATGCCCGTCGTATATGGTATCTGCGTAGTCAAACAAGGGCCGAATGTAAATGTTGTACAACTTATAAAGGATTTGCTTTGGAATTTTACTTGCAACAGGATAAAGGGGGCTTCGTGCACAATTGACCTTTATAATAATGTCGTTTATGTGACTATAGAAGCGTAAGTCAGAAGAAAATATTAGGCCGAGGTGTTTATTATTTTCTAGGTGTGGTATTGGGTGGCCTCCCATTCTGATATTTAGGGGTTTACTGGTGCTCTTACATGTGAATGTTTGTTGGATCGTTTTTGCCGCGTTAAATTGTATGCCCCATTTTGTCCAAATTCGTGGATAATATCAAGATCTTTTTGAATCGATTGTTGTACTTCTAGTGAGCCTTGTGTGTGCGAGGAGTAAAGCGACGTGTCACCAGCGAAAGCAAAGTATTTCATTTGTAATCATGTCCGCCAAGTCAATTAAATATATTAATGACAAAAGGGGTCCCAAAACAGAACCCTGTGGGCAGCCCGCATTTATGGTAATTGGTGATGATAGGCTGTTTCCTACCCTTACACGCTGTTTCCTATTATGTAAGTATGATTGTAGCAAAATTAAAGCAGTGCCGGCAATCCCACAATTACTTTTGCACTTAAAAATAAGCCCTGCATGCCATATAGTACCAAATATTTGTGTATGTCCAAATACATACATGTAAAGTCAAGATTTCGATCTAAAGATGAATATAGAGTATGTGTCAAGTAGAGCAACTGCAGTTGGGTCCCATGATAGGGACGGTAACCACTTTGTTTCTCAGAGAGTATATTGTTTTCCGTTATTTGTGAATACATTCGTTTCAAAACTAACTTTTCTAGGATTTTGGACAAACACGATAAGAGGCTAATTGGCCTATGATTTGTGGGATCAGAGCATGAACCGTTCTTTTGTAATATGGGCGACACAATAGCCTGTCTCCATTCCTTGGGGAAAACTCCGAGTGATAACGATTTATGGAATAATTTAGCAAGGGGTTCGTAGATAAGAATACCAATTAATTTAAGCAGCCTGGGAGGTATTTCGTCAGGTCCTGTTGATTTATTTGGATTAAGATGGTTGAGTTGCTGAAGAACTTCATTTTCAGTAACTTGCATGTCTGCCAAACTTGGAATGCTATGATTATATACCTTTTTGCGTCCATTTCGCCGCCTATACATCAATTTCAGCGATAATTACATCCATTTTGACAGTTCGGCATAGCGTATCCAATTTTCAAATAACAGCTCCTTCTTCGGCCAAGCAGCATTTATTTTCGTGCTATTGCAACCGACTTCGGCAGAACTGCATTCGATTTCAGATTTACAGTGAATATTTCGGCATGTCTGGATAATTCATGTATCAATTCAATTATGGTAGTGCGATGAATTTCGGCGGAGTGGAAGTAAGTTCGACGCGGAAAATACTCCGCTATCAGACTTGTTTTTGTCATACTTGGCTAAGTGTGTACCCACTGTCCAATAAAGGGGAAATTGTTAGCGTTTTGTGTATGTAATTGTATATCCACTACGTAATGCGACATTGACCAGCGGGTAGTTGGTAAGCGGCGAGTCTCAGCATGGTAACGCACTCAACTAATCAGAATCAAGTAATATTTATTTCAAGCCGAACATGCCGCAACCACAAGGTCAGGAGGTCACAGCTCGTCAGCTCGTCCCTGTGGCGAGTCCGGTGAGGACGACAGCCGCGGATGATTTGTGGGCAGGACTACCACCGGGCGGACCCAGCAGCCCCTGTGGCGACAGAGGCCGGTGAGGACGACAGCCGAGGATGACCTGTGGACAGAACTACCACCGGGCGGACCCAGCAGCCCCTGTGGCGACAGAGGCCGGTGAGGACGACAGCCGAGGATGACCTGTGGACAGAACTACCACCGGGCGGACCCAGCAGCCCCTGTGGCGACAGAGGCCGGTGAGGACGACAGCCGAGGATGACCTGTGGACAGAACTACCACCGGGCGGACCCAGCAGCCCCTGTGGCGACAGAGGCCGGTCAGGGTGACAGCCGAGGATGACCTGTGGACGGCATTACCACCGGGCGGACCCAGCAGCCCCTGTGGCGACAGAGGCCGGTCAGGGTGACAGCCGAGGATGACCTGTGGACGGCATTACCACCGGGCGGACCCAGCAGCCCCTGTGGCGACAGAGGCCGGTCAGGGTGACAGCCGAGGATGACCTGTGGACGGCATTACCACCGGGCGGACCCAGCAGCCCCTGTGGCGACAGAGGCCGGTCAGGGTGACAGCCGAGGATGACCTGTGGGCAGCATTACCACCGGACGTACCCACTCACTTCGCCTGGTCTGTTGCAGTGCGGTTGACGGGGACGAAGCTGGTATGCGGTGAAGGAGGATGTGGAGCCTGCACCGTCATGGTGTCTAAGTATCTAGCGCATCGCAAGAAAATCATGTATCCTTTTTGTAGTAATGCTGCTTAGCGATGGATGGGCACTTCCAAAGGGTAGAATTCGGAGCGGCAACGCTAACTGTGTTCAAGAACATGTCCACGCTACCACTAAAAGTTCCATGAGCCGTTGACAGCATTACATTGGTGGATCACATGTCGGGGCAATCACATTTTAAGAAAGACTTAGTTTATCCGCTTCCGGGTCGGTAAAGGCCAGCTAAATAGGTCACCACATGGAAGTGTTTGGTCCCGAGTTCAGAACAATACCAATCAGATGTCAAAAATGTGAAAAACGGTGTTCCATTTCGTGACAGGACTACTGCGTTCTCCTTCAGCACAGGTCCTGTCTGGCTGGTGTGATGAGGCCGGGATGGGAACTGCGGCTTGTGCCAAAGCTGAGCGCTTTCTGAAGCAACTTGTCCCCGGTGTGGCAACATACCGGCTACACGTGGTGCCGTGTGTATACATGTTTACGACAGACGTCGGCTGGTGATCAGACGAGCACTAAATGTAAGCGGTAGCAACATCAAGCGAAAAGTGCGATGTCCTTGCACATCTTGCCAATGGAGTTGTTGCACGTCATCTAACACGTGGTTCTCATTCACGTGGTTCTCATTCATTTCGTGGTTCTGATTTTACTTGCATTATTGATTACAAAATAGTAGTCACATTCAATGGCAAAACAATGAAGAAATTGTCATCGGTTATCTACGCCATTTTGTGATTAGTCGTGCAGTTACCGTTGAACACAAACCTGGGGCGACTTGGTCGGGCGCAGTGCACGCCGACATTTATTGGTACGTTGATAGTTGAAAATGACATAGAAGAAGCGGGAGCGTCGCTATTCTTGTACATACCAATGTGCACTGCCCTCGGAAAGGCACCAATTGATCCCTTTATCAACGAGAAGGAAAGTGAAATATGCAGAGTCGTGGCCAGTCTGTAAGCTGTTTTTCTATGGCGCTTTGATTATTTTCTTCACACTCCGTAGGTATACTTTTAGTTGCTCCATGGATTCATGCGAAAGGTTTGAGACAAAACACAGGACAAATGCAAGGCTAGTTTCAGCATAGGTGTGGGGTAGGTAGTGCAGACATGAGTAACTCGTCCAGCATGTTAACTGTAGGTGTCGCGGCTTCCACAGTCACGGCCCTGGCCCTCGCAGTCACGGACCTTTCCCATTGCCTGGGCATTACTGCGCAGGCCGGAGCCAACTGGGCGGTGACGATAGATCTCGCAGTAGCTAAGGAACACGCCTCCCTCCCAATCAAAATATCCTAGACGGGTTCCTGCCGCGCATGGCAACAAGCCTGGCAGCCCATGCAGACTCGCCCACAGCCCACACGCCACACTGACACGAGGCCGCATGTAAGCCCTGGGAAGCCATGGCAGCCCATGCAGACTCGCCCACAGCCCACACGCCACACTGACACGAGGCCGCATGTAAGCCCTGGGAAGCCATGCCAGCCCATGCAGACTCGCCCACAGCCCACACGCCACAATGACACGAGGCCGCATGTAAGCCCTGGGAAGCCATGCCAGCCCATGCAGACTCGCCCACAGCCCACACGCCACAATAACACGAGGCCGCATGTAAGCCCTGGGAAGCCATGCCAGCCCATGCAGACTCGCCCACAGCCCACACGCCACAATGACACGAGGCCGCATGTAAGCCCTGGGAAGCCATGCCAGCCCAATGGAAATACTTCAGGTCTACATCTGCAGACATCCCATTTGGCTTCATGTTGCGCCAGAAAGTCGCCTAGCACCATAGACCTGCACCAAAGTTTTCCTCGAAGCCCGAAGCGACAGCAACCAACTGCTGCACCAACGCCAAATGTACCCCAGCAGTGCCAACGCGGCACACAACGCAGGCCTGTGCTTTGTTCAACTCTGACGTCACGGTCAAGGAAAGCATCAATATTTTAATGAAATGCAAAGAAGCAAATACAAATATCTTTTTAAATAGCATTCATATATGAAAGCACCATGTAGACCGATGGACGTATTTCCTTAATTTACAAAATAAAAACCTACAAAATGGAACAACTCCATTGTATAGATTTACCATCCGGAAATACGGTTATTCCTCCCATAAGTAAGACATGCTTACACTTTCTTGCACGGAGTCACATGTCAGCGCAGTGCTATCTGACTCCCTCGAACCTGGGAATTAAGCACTATCTAAAGTTTCCTTTTGAGGGTGTTTGTGTGGTGACCTTCACATGGATGTTTTCATTTACATACCAGGCACATCTGGATGGTAGCAGCGTCTTGACCCATGCGCGGGTGTTTGCGTGCCAATCTTGATCTGGGTGGTGTCAGAGCTACGTGTCAGGGAACATCGATGTGCTGACTGACCTTGACCTGAGTGTCGGCAGTCACATGTCTGTGAACGCGTGCCTGATGCCGCTCTGCGCGGCACATGGCACGTCCGTCACCACCGTGGAGGGCATCGGCAGCACCAAGACTCGCCTGCACCCCATTCAGGCAAGTCACATATGGTGCACATCAAGCCAGCAGACATAGTTCTTCACTGGTCTGGGTGTTGCAGCAGCGCTATTGGCGGGGCGGCTAATGAAGCGGGGGCAGTAATGGCGGGGGGGGCAGGGGCGGGGGCGGCTAATATACTATTGTGTGTGTGTGGGGGGAAGCGGCTAATGGCGGGGGCGGCTAATATACTATTGTGTGTGTGTGTGGGGGGGGGAGTAATTGGCGGGGGCGGCTAATGTACTATTGTGTGTGTGGGGGGGGTAAGGTAATGGCGGGGGCGGCTAATATACTATTGTGTGTGTGTGTGTGTGGGTGGGTGGGTGGGGGGGGAATGTAATGGCGGGGTCGCCTAATATACTATTGTGTGTGTGTGTGTGTGGGGGCGGGGGGTAATGGCGGGGGCGCCTAATATACTATTGTGTGTGTGTGTTGGGGGGGGTGTAATGGCGGTGGCGCCTAATATACTATTGTGTGTGTGTGGGGGGGGCAATGGCGGGGGCAGCTAGTATACTATTGTGTGTGTGTGGGGGGGGGGTAATGGCGGGGGCGGCTAATAATATACTATTGTGTGTGTGGGGGGAGGGAGTAATGGCGGTGGCGGCTAATATACTATTGTGTGTGTGTGGGGGGGGGTGAGGTAATGGCGGGGGCGGGTAATATACTATTGTGTGTGTGTGGAGGGGGGTGTAATGGCGGGGGCGCCTAATATACTATTGTGTGTGTGGGGGGGGAGGTAATGGCGGGGGCGGCTAATATACTATTGTGCGTGTGTGGGGGGGGGAGGAGGATACTATTATACATAATATACTATTATGCTATGATGAGTAGGAACAACTTAATTTAGCGCTGCAAGGTGCCAAACCTATCACTATCGTTCCGAAGCCAGTGGATTTCAACCATCTCCCTCCTGTTCAAATGCTTCCGAAATGGCTGGCATATATATATATATATATATATATATATATATATATATATATATATATATATATATATATATATATATATATATATATATACATATATATGTATGTATATTATTGATTATTACACTATGGATTATTGGGTGCAAAATACATGAAATTAATGGGAAGCCCGACATCGACGGGACGCATGTTCTATAGTACCCAATGTTCAAAGTCTAAATTATTGGGGGGCAGAGCCAACACTGAGGGGGCATTTGCTCCTCAAAATTATATCAATGATCACCTCTGGTCTAGGCGCATATGAATGCAAAATGGAATCAACCCTGGAAACGAGCGGAAGGTTCCGTATCTGCACATGGGTGATAAGGGCGTGACATTCCAACCAGTATCGGTACCTCCGCCGGTTGCCTAAATATAATGTTGGCGCCTTTTCCTGGCCGGATGGGTACCACATTCCCATGGGAGGCTCATGCCCCCCGGTGCACCCACCCTTGTTTACGCTCTTGCACCGAGTGGAGAGGAATTATATTGCAACAGTTATCTCTTACTTGCTCCTACCCCTCCTTCCCAGCGGTGATCTTCAGTTGGCCTGTCTCATCATACTGCTCCTACCCGTGGCACCGCGCGATTCCTGCGGCGCTCGACATGAATGCAGTCATGTCGCGCGATTCCTGTGTGTGTGTGTGGGGGGGTGTAATGGCGGGGGCGGCTAATATACTATTGTGTGTGTGTGGGGGGGAGTGTATGGTGCGGGCGGCTAATATACTATTGTGTGTGGGGGGGGTGTAATGCCGGGGGCGGTTAATATACTATTGTCTGTGTGTGTGTGGGGGAGGGGGGTGTAATGCCGGGGGCGGCTAATATACTATTGTGTGTGTGGGGGGGGGAGGGTGTAATGGCGGGGGCGGCTAATATACTATTATGTGCGTGGGGGGGGGGTGTAATGGCAGGGGCGGCTAATATACTATTGTGTGTGTGTGGGGGGGGAGGTAATGGCGGGGGCGGCTAATATATTATTGTGTGTGGGGGGGGGAGGGTGTAATGGCAGGGGCGGCTAATATACTATTGTGTGTGTGTGTGGGGGGGAGGGTGTAATGGCAGGGGCGGCTAATATACTACTGTGTGTGTGTGGGGGGGGAGGTAATGGCGGGGGCGGCTAATATATTATTGTGTGTGCGTGAGTGGGGTGGGGGGGTGTAATGGCAGGGGCGGCTAATATACTATTGTGTGTGTGTGGGGGGGGGAGGTAATGGCGGGGGCGGCTAATATATTATTGTGTGTGTGCGTGATTGGGGGGGTGTAATGGCAGGGGCGACTAATATACTATTGTGGGGGGGGTAATGGCGGGGGCGGCTAATATACTATTGTGTGTGTGGGGGGAGGTAATGGCGGGGTCGGCTAATATACTATTGTGTGTGTGTGGGGGGGGAGTAATGGCGGGGCGGCTAATATACTATTGTGTGTGTGGGGGTGGTGTAATGGCGGGGGCGCCTAATATACTATTGTGTGCGTGTGTGGGGGGGGGTGTAATGCCGGGGGCGGCTAATATACTATTGTGTGTGTGTGGGGGGGTAATGGCGGGGGCGGCTAATATACTATTGTGTGTGTGTGTGTGGGGGGGGTTGTAATGGCGGGGCGGCTAATATACTATTGTGTGTGTGGGGGGTGGGTGTAATGGCGGGGGCGGCTAATATACTATTGTGTGTGTATGTGTGTGTGTGTGTGTGTGTGTGTGTGGGGGGGGAGGTATAATGGCGGGGGCGGCTAATATACTATTGTGTGTGTGTGTGGGGGGGTAATGGCGGGGGCGGCTAATATACTATTGTGTGTGTGTGTGTGTGTGGGGGGTGGGGGGTGGGGTAATGGCGGGTCGACTAATATACTATTGTGTGTGTGTGTGGGGGGAGGTAATGGCGGGGGCGGCTAATATACTACTGTGTGTGTGGGGGGGGGAGGTAATGGCGGTGGCGGCTGATATACTATTGTGTGTGTGGTGGGGGGGGAGAGGTAATGGCGGGGGCGGCTAATATACTCTTGTGTGTGTGTGGGGGGGGGTAATGGCGGGGGCGGCTAATATACTATTGTGTGTGTGTGGGGGGGGGTAATGGCGGGGGCGGCTAATATACTATTGTGTGTGTGTGTGTGGGGGGGAGGGGGTGTCATGGCGGGGGCGCCTAATATACTATTGTGTGTGTGTGTGGGGGAGGGGGTGTAATGGCATGGCGGGGGCGGCTAATATTATATTGTGTGTGTGTGTGGGGGGGTGTAATGGTGGGGGCAGCTAATATACTATTGTGTGTGTGTGGGGGGGAGGGGGTGTAATGGCGGGGGCGGCTAATATACTATTGTGTGTGTACGGGGGGGGTGTAATGGCGGGGGCGGCTAATATACTATTGTGTGTGTAGGGGGGGGTGAATGGCGGGGGCGGCTAATATACTATTGTGTGTGTGGGGGGGGGGGTGTAATGGCGGGGGCGCCTAATATACTATTGTGTGTGTGTGTGGGGGGGTGTACTGGCGGGGGCGGCCAATGTACTATTGTGTGTGTGTGTGTAGGGGGGGTAATGGCGGGGGCGGCTAATATACTATTGTGTGTGTGTGTGGGGGGGGTGTAACGGCGGGGGCGGCTAATATACTATTGTGTGTGTGTGTGGGGGTAAAGGTGGGTGTGGCTCACATACTATTGGAGTGGGCAGTTAATGCATTCCCTCATCCTGAATCGCCTCTTTTCCAGATAATTATGCAGCCAATGGGTGAAGTGCAATACCTTCCATATGGCCACTACTCCTCAGATAATCAATGCCTGGTGTCGGCACATTTCGTACGCGATTATGTTGGATACACAGCTATGACGTGAGCAGAGTATCACATGACTATGCTAAGCGCCATGAGCGCATGAGCGTCATAAACTCTCATCTATATTCAAATTGTAGCGTAGCGTGCCGCTAAAAGACAAACAAAGATGAAATCGTAGGTTAGCCATATGGAGCATAGTTCCCACGAAAACTCCGGAGTGGTCACCGCGTTCTCTCTTTCCCCTATATATATATATATATATATATATATATATATATATATATATATATATATATGTATATATATATACATATATATATATATATATATATATATATATATAATAATATATATATATATATATATATATATATATATATATATATATATATATATATATATATATATATATATATATATATATATATACTCTATGCTATGTATTAAAATAACGTAAGTTAAGGCTAGGTACAAGACGCAATGGAACTTATTCTGCATCTTGTTCCAATGGGTAAGTAACAACTTTGTTATTAGGACACTTGCAGAACCTGCCTGCCAATTTCGCAGCAGCATTCCGTGGTGGCAATGCCATGCAAGGTTACTGAAGTCAACTTAGGTCAAGATCACCGAAGGAAATCCGACTTTAACCGGAAATCGTCAGTATGGCTAAGCACCCATTTTGCAACTTATATACTGAATAGAATTTGGCTACATACATGCCAGCAACTTGCTTGAATTCATCCATTGAGCATAGTCTTCATGCTAATTGTGGTACATTTGATCTCATTTAACTGAAAAGGTTAACTGGGCAAACGGGCTTTCCCTATGATCTTCAGCCATTCTGAACATTCGTAGTTTTAGCTTCCATAGTTCCTGAGATCGTACGAGGATGGGGTGGATTTTGTTCCCATCCGCTTCCAGGACGAGTAACCTTCAGATGCCTTCCAGTTCGCGTTTCTAGCCACTTTGATACATTCACTCTGAAGGCGTCAGCAGGCATCAGGGGTTCCATGCTCGTGACCATGGCGTCACCGGTGGCGACAGTTCGGCACACACAAGTTTCTCTAGCAGCCTCGGTGTGCAACCTCGGCAACTGGACTACCTATTGTCGGCTCCACGTGTCGTTCTAGCTGACAGTACCGAGTGTCGTCTGACACAGATTGCCAGAGCCGGCGGGCTGGACGTTATCGGTAGCCGCGGACCACTGTCGCAACGCGCCCCGCCACCACGTCGTCAATGTTCGACACGCCGCCGACTCCCAACATCGCATCGCGCCCCGCCACCACGTCGTTGACCTTCGACCCACCGCCGGCCTCCAATACCGGGGCAAAGTGCCGGCGGCGACGTAGGCCAGGCACGAATTGGGCGTCGAATGTCATCATCTCTTGAATTCTGCGTTTTTGCGTTGCGCTACGGCTTCCGCATATTGTGTCATGCTGATGTACGTGGGGTCAAAATTTGTGCACTAGAAACGCGCGTAGTTTGGCCTATCGATCGTCGTTCACTCCAGCTCGGTCCATCTGTAGCTCATTGAGCGGTCACGGCACATTGAACCCCCTCCCCAACACAACTCACCTAGTCACTGGTGTTTGACCAGGGTGCCAGTTAATGCGGGAATGAGTCCATGCATTACGATATTAATACATGCGATGAGCTCAGTGTATTACATTATCGTGCCTAAATGCAATATTGTGATCGTTATCCTATCTAAATACAATATAGTGATCATCGTGCCGAAGCATGATGTAATGTTGTGTTAATATGATCATTGTTGTGTCTCAATGCATTGTTGTGATCAGGATCGTTTCTAGATACATCGTTGTGGATATTATCGTGCCTATATGCATTATTATGGTCATTATCGTGCCTGAGTACAATAATGTGATCATTGTTGTATCTAAATACATTATTTCGATCCGTATCGTGTATAGATGCATTATTGTGAACACTATTGTGTCTATGTACATTATTATGATCATTATCCTTTGTAAATTCATCGAGCGTCATCCGCAAGCGATGCATACCGTTGCCAAGCGCCCTAACCATCCATTGTTATGACGACAGACTTACTTTCACAGGAGCGCATGGCCAAGTCTCACGGGTCCCAATGCGGCTTCTGCACACCCGGCATCGTCATGTCAATGTATACTCTGCTGCGGAACAACCCACTGCCATCTATCCATGACATCGAAACCTACATGCAAGGTATGTTTCTCTCTTTCTCTCTCCATCTCCCCCTCTCCATCTCCCTCTCTCTCCCTCTCACTGTCTCCCATCTCTCTTTCCTTTATCTGCCCCTCTTTCTCAATCTCTGGACACCGTATGTTCACCAGCTGCACTGAGCGGCGGCACACCCCTCCGGGGAGGATGACGTGAGCAGGGAGTCTGAGTAGAGTCGGCTGGTCTGAGGATGGCGTGAGTAGGGAGTCTGAGTTGGGCCGGCTGGTCTGAGCATGACGTGAGTAGGGAGTCTGAGTAGGGCCGGCTGGTCTGAGGATGGCGTGAGTAGGGAATCTGAGTAGGGCCGGCTGGTCTGAGGATGGCGTGAGTAGGGAGTCTGAGTAGGGTCGGCTCGTCTGAGTCATTGCGAACTAGCAATCGCGGTCTAACTGGCTATCAACAAGCCACTAGAAGCCCCGAGGGTTCCCCGCTGGAGTCGGTCCCCGTGCAGCAATCAAGCAAAGGCGACTAGTGTCTTACTTCACATATCTTCTACATGTATTTTCATGTTTGCACCCTATCATGGTTGCCTTAGGCCATTGACTCGTGTCACCTGGCAATGGCCGAAGCGGATGCTCTTTTTGTAGCAAATTGACTTCTGGAATAATGCGTTTGGCGCTGGATTCGAATTAACCATTCGTTGTTCTTTCACACATGTCAAAGGCACAGGATAAGTAGATACGTAATCTTAGGTCAATGATCCATATGCCCCGGTGCAGCCAATTTCTACTTTTTTGCAAGCAACTGATTGCCTGGGTAGCTTTCGGTGCTGAATTCGAAATGCAGCGATTCTTTTTTACTTCGGTAATGTTGAAATCGTAAAATAGATTATGTTTTGCGAAAAGCATACATCAAAAAGTGAGGTATACGTTTCGTCTGGTCAAATAACACTAAATGACCATCGATCAAACTTTTGCGCACCAGAATGGGTATCTCGTCATTGAAAGTCCACTTGTCTTTGCTTCATCGCCCTATCGTTCTTAGTTTAGACGTTGTGGTACAATAATGTTCAAATAATAATAATAATGCAACAATGCACAATGCTAAAAGTGGGAACAAAAAGAAACATTTTTTCCCACGTTGTTTTTACACACGATCCCATTTTTCAATTCGCATTTTGATAGTACAAACGTATTCACCGGAAGCTGAGCTATATATATATATATATATATATATATATATATATATATATATATATATATATATATATATATATATATATATATATATATATATATATATATATATATATATATATATATATATATATATATGTATATATATTCGCTAGATGTTACCCGTAAATGTCATTTAGTTAGCAAGTATAAGTCAAAAGAAAGTAAAATATACCTGTCAATAGGAGAAATCCCAAAGTTGACCAAACTTTCACATCGTCTGGGATTTCAATGGCGAGAGGTCGAGATCATTTATTGACAGCCCTGAGCAATTGAAGGGCCATGCTATGCGTAGCCGGGGACCGGGTTTATCGGTTCTAGAACAAATGTTCGAGGGGGAGGAAATTTCCTTCTCGGCAAAAAATCCCTGTTCGCGTAGCTTTTCTTCACAATATTCCACAAGGTTAATTTCAAAATGATCGAGGCAATTAGAAGCAGCTGGAAAATTCACACCCGACAGCTGGCTGATCTATCGAAATGTGGATACTGTCCGAGACAGCCAGGCATGCCAACAACCGCCAGCGCCAGCCAGGCTTACTAGGCATCGCCAGCACCGGCCAGGCTTACCAACCACCACCAGCACCAGCCAGGCTTACTGACCACCGCCAGCACCAGCCAGGCTTACAAGACACCGCCAGCACCAGCCAGGCTTGCTAAACATCGCCAGCACCAGCCAAGCTTACTGGACACCGCCAGCACCAGCCAGGCTTACCAGGCAACGCCAGCACCAACCAAGCTTACCAACCACCGCCAGCACCAGCCAGGCTTGCAAGACACCGCCAGCACCAGCCAGGTTTGCTAGATACCGCCAGCACCATCCAAGCTTACTAGGCACCGCCAGCACCAGCCAAGCTTACTGGGCACCGCCTGCACCAGCCAGGCTTACCAGGCAACGACAGCACCAACCAAGCTTACCAACCACCGCCAGCACCAGCCAGGCTTACCAGGCACCGCCAGCACCGGTCAGACTGACTAGTCATCGCCAGTCATGTCCACACCCCGGGCCGTGTCCATAGACGTTTGGAACACAGCAGACGCATACAGAAAAAGCAGACGCTAATTTGTGTCCGGACTGGTCGCACCTTGATCATCAGATCGGGTCCAATGCATTCATAGCTGAGTGGCATTTGTCCCAAATTAAAGCTTCGATTGAGCTGGGAGCTAATATGCATCGAGCGGCGGGAAGGGACTGCAGGTACTTTCACATTGCATTTGCACTCGTGCCAATTTGTTCAGGTGCGTGAGCTTAGGAAAATAAAGAGCTACATTGTTGTACATGTTTATCATTTTGTGCTCCGGACTGCTTGGCAAGCAGATCAATTTTTGTTCTCAACATTGTTGGACACCTTAAGCTAATTTTGAGCTGAATGATTGCAATGTTTAAGGATTTCCTTCCTTGTAGCATCATGCCCAGACCTTCACCCAACTGCGTCAAGCGGCCGGTAATTCCCGTTAAGATGGATTATTTTTGCTACAATTTGACTGTGCACCTATTTCCTCGCCGCCAACTTACAGTGCAAGCATGTTGGCAGGCAGAGCCGTTTATAATTCCCAGCGACCGGTTGATTTCATCGGTGGGATTGCGAAGGTCATGTTGTAACGGTGTTCTGCTCATTGCCTTCACCATAAAGGATCGTATCGTTATCGATATCACAGAGAGTAGAGAAATGCAGTCGCCATACACTGTTAGAAATACCTAACATGACTGGGATACGGGTCTAAATTTCAGATAACTGGCAGATGTCCTCCAAAAGTGCAGGCACGTGTGTGACATGGCTGATATTGACTTCCAGTTGTCTCACTGTACAACAGCGGCACAGAGGTGACAAAAATGTCAGAGCTGTCACCGACGAACCCGTGAGCTGTCTCATATGTTTTGTATAAATGGTTGATAAAATGTGTAGCGGAGAATCCAAAGCAATTTTCGGAAAGTTCAAGACAAGTCCTCCGATTTTATAGATGTTTGATGCCCTTCTCTGAAGCCCCTGTCTTTTCTGATTGATTAAAACAACATCCTTTGAAAATTTCGGACGCAAAGTGCAATTTGCTTGTTTTATGAAAGCGCTACTTTAGTACGTAATCGTCCCAAGCAGGATGATAATTTGAACTACGTGACCAGATACTCTTTGGGGGAACAAACTGCTGGGTGTGCTGTTGTATATTTGTATATTTCATTACAGCGAGGAAACAATTACTGGCCATCCAACCATGTGCAATTGCTTGAATTGGCTGTCATATGTATTGATCTTCATTGCTATGGAAATATAGTGCATATATGCACAACTTCATCTGAAACGCACATCATTTTTCAGAATCAGGAATGGCTTTCAACTTTGTAATCTGAGATATGTAGGACAATTGATGAGCAATCCATTTTGAAGGATGTTTTTCATCCTGTTTGTCAAGTAAAAACAAACACCTTGGTGTTTTCTGTGCAATTCTTGCATATTGTTAAATACCCAATGGCGTGCAGTCCTCACCAAACAACATGACTAAACCATCCAGTGGTAGAAGCAGATGACAATACTCCACGGCCTTGAAGTTCATGAATTTCCATGGAAATCCAAACTTCATGAACTAATATTTTGACTTTCCAAAAATGATTTTTGTTCCTTGCAATATGATGCCCTTTTCATGTACACAACACTAGTGCTCTATAATAAAAGACATTCCACTACAACTTCATTCAATTTTTGGTACACTATTCACTGAAATCAGCTTCTAAAATGTCAGCAAAATTCCTGCGGCATTCATCCCAGTGGACTCCACCTTTTTCCTCATTGATTTGTTCTGGCCCCATTGAACTGAATCCACACTACAACAACAACAAAAAAGGTCACTATAATATTGCAGAGGATAATGTTCTTGATGATGAAATGATCCAACACCAGATAGTTTTCCAGCCCTGCTATTTCATGTGTATTTATGTCATACCACAGCATGTTTCACTGGTAATTATGTTTCTTTGCCGTCCAGAGCCTCCGGTCGGATCCTCACATCCCGATTCAGGGGTCCTATTATGCCCCCTCTAATTTTCAAACTAAGCATTGCACGAACATGAAAGTGGTGTCACTGGAAAGCGCTCGACGAGTAGGGTCCGAAGCCACCCCAAAATTGTATACGCCCCAAAGGTGACATCACTAGGCGGGTTTATGTGATCACTACTGACATGAAGTTTTTGGCTCTTGGGAGTTCATTTTGGGGAGATTTGAAAACCACAAAATTATTTGGGATCAGAAAAGGAAGGCGAAAACGACCTTGGTCCTAAAATGTTTGCCCACCCTATAATCAACATTTTTTTTCTTAAATCAACATCAAAACATGTGCAAAACAAGATTTAGAATAAAAAATCAACATTAACACATGTGCTGACATTTGACATCTAGTTGCTGCAGCAACTACATGTATTAAATATGCACAGTCGGGTTTCTACCGGAATGAGAAAGATTTCCTTCTGCGGAATGCGGAGGTGGTGGTCAGCAGGCACAGCCAACATAGCATAATACATTCCGTGCTTGGCATGATATTGTTTGGTGGGCCATCACAAGAAACATTAATTACCTGCTCCTACTTGGTCATTGATCCCATCGTTCCCATATTCCTCCAACACCAAAAGCCATCTTCACTCGCAAAAGCTGTTCTCCGTGCTTCAACTTATCGCACCTCTTCATGTTGCGTAATTTTGCTTTATAATTACAGCTAGCATGGCCACAAGTCATCTTCCCTGATGGTGCAAAGAGGTCGACTTTCTCATCGTTTCAGCTGTTCCCAAGGGCAAATAAAACACAACTTTTACCTTCTGCCTTCCGACGGCTTGACGATGGAAACGAACCAACCGTTGGGGTAATGTCATGTAAAATCATTTAAACCATCAGTTATAGTTTGTTCTTGACGCCTGGATTACGCAACATAACATTATGTAGCCCCACGCGGATCCATTAATGGAAGTGGCAATACTGTGGGTATCTGCAGTGATATGCTTTGCAAAATTGTGTTGATGTTGTTTTGTTGTTTTTTCTTCACGAATTATTACGCTAATTAAGGACAATCAGATGTCCTTAACTTCCATGACGTCATTGTCCGAGACCCGACTCTCCTTGTTTCAGCAAGGTTGATCGCGCCACAGTTGTCCCACATGAGACAGTTAACTGCTGTCTCAGCAACGTACCACCGACGTCCATGGCAATTTCACATTTGCTCCACCTGTGCCACTGTTTTTTTTTCAGCCAGCAGCTGTTTCAAAAGGGACGCCACCCTATTGTGCTGTCTGCAAATGTTAACTAGCCGAGAAACGGACCTTGTCATGATAAATTCGTCCAAAAACATATGTTTATATATATACAACTTCCGAAGAAAGGTCAGGTCCGTCTTTGGCTGTCACATTAGTCTTCCGTGTCCCTCTAGCTGTCACCGACGTGTGTCGTCGTTTCGCCCGCTTTTTCACCTCTGAGCGGCAGTGTTCTCAGCCATGCGCTATTGCAGGCAACCTCTGCCGGTGCACTGGGTACCGGCCTATCCTGGACGGCCTCAAGACGCTTACCTGCGAGTTCAAGTGCTGCGGCGCCGGCGGCTGCTGTCGCACCGGCGCCGCCGCCGGCGGATGTTCGCAGGAGAACGGCTCGACGACCGAGCACGGCTCGACGACGGAGAGCGGCTCGTACAGAGACGAGGAGCGCATAGGCACGTCGCTGTTCGACGTGCATCAGCTGGCGCCGTACGATCCAACTCAAGAGACCATCTTCCCGCCAGAGCTCATGGTCAGTGTCGGCTGGTGTGTTGCTTCAATGGAGCTGTCGACAGCTTGATTTACTTCCCGAATCATTTCGTAGTGCATGTCTCTCGTAACCGTTCCAACGGTGTGATATGATGCAAAATCCTTATTACAGATTTTCTGTTCGGATGGGCGCTAGCGAGATGGGTCAGCGTTACATGGACCTCCTTTTACCGGAAAGCACCGACTCATCTACACGAATTACAGGGTGGCTAAATCGATGAATACGATTACCCTAATTAACTTTGCAATTCTTATTTCTCGCACTGAGATTTAAAAAAAATAACTCCCTGTGGTGAGCTATGAAGCGTTGACGAAAACGACTCTCCAATTATTACTCCCCAATTCTCCACATACCCTGTCAAAAACTACCACAAATATTCCCCTTAATTATAACAACATATTCTTCGAAGCTCCCAATTTTCCCTCAGATTATCTCCTAATTACTCAAACACTCCCTCCGTTGTTTGTCATCACCCTTTGTGCGGGTATTTTGTTTCAGCTGGTACTTTGGGAGTTGACGAAGTTTAAGAGGGGATTTTGATTTGTAAACTCTTAAAATCTCCTTTCAGCTGCTACCCTATGCACCCGATTAATCCTTTCCTACACCCCTATGCTCTCCTCGGTTATTCCCCGGTGCTCTTCATTATTACCTTGTACATAGCCATGCACTCCCCCCATTATGTGGCATGCATGTGGCAACATGCATGCCACATATATGCCACACATGCATCAATAAGCATATTGATTGGTGTCTCAGCATAGTGTAGGGGTGGCGGCTCTGCCGTTGGTGGGGTGTGGGGGCGGTGGGTTGGTGGGTGTGGGAGCTGTGCTGGGTGGGTGAAAAGTAATGCTAACCAAGCCTAAACTCAACTGAAACTGACTGAACCACTTGAGGGCTGATCTTAACTCGGACTGAGTTGATTAAGACTGAGCTAAATCACTCCTTTGCTGGTTGTCCCAATGTCGGGGGTGTGTTGTGCTGTGTTTCCCCGCCACCTCCACCACAGTCACACATCCCCAAAATCCCAGCTGGCTTGATGTTGTTTGAGCTACCTTCCCTAACACGAATTTATATGTATGCTAGGTCAAGGTTTTGGGAACACCATATAGGTAAGTGAGTGCCTCTAGCCAAATTAGAAAGAATACGTTGTATTTATAAACTTAATGAGAATGTAATTTGTCCGTGGTTTGAATGATTTGTCCCGAGTTGGGACTTTTGGATGCTAATAGTAGTATAATTTTGTGAAAAGTGACACACGAAATAGGTGCCTGTGATAAGCCCCAAGCGGATTCCGCTGGTCCTTAAAGCTACACATTCATTCTCCTCATTTACTGTACATTCGCTCACCCCATTCATTCTCTCCTTATTAATTAGTGAATTGCTTTGTCCCCATATTTAGCTCCCGTCCCCTCCCCACCCCACTCAGCGGTACACAAACACATATATTGACAGACCATTGCTCTATTTTTGATGGTATGTTGGCCGAATATGTAAACCTTTCACTGTCAATCATAGCTGGCCTAGCCATTATTCGCAGCGTTCCTCGCCTGGACAGTCTGCCACGAGGTGGCTCATCGTACTGGCTCCGAGCGTTTATACAAGTGCTCTGGTGTATTTGACTGACCTACCTAACCTTAAAAAAATAGTCGAGGCCGCGTCGGGTCTTACTCGCTATACATGTGCGACCAGGTCAAGGTGTTCACGGGCGGACACGGATCCCTACCACGTTGGACACGTCCCCGGGCCGTCTATATAGCATAGCTTGCCCTACCCTTTCAGCCTCGGGGCTTACGGCACGCCAAACCTGTCCGGACGTTCCCCCGAACCGCTGTACAACTCCGTGCCCAAACGTACAGCGAACGGAGGCGGACTCACGACCGTGCAGTGTATTGTAATATCCCATCATATCGTTCGATGCCAAACTCGACGGACGTAATATGGTGCCTCCCTGAACCCTCGCACGGCTGGGGGGGGTAGATACCTACCCCCCCCTAAGGTTTTCCCGCGATAGCGGGAAAATAGCGAGCGGCAGCGCGCTGAAATTTGGCATACCTTACCATTAGCTAATTTTACATGTTCTAAAAAAAAAATCTGGTCGGATCATCAAAGGTCACCGAGTTATCGCGGGTCAAGTGAGGTCACCTCCAAAAATATTTAAGCAGTCGCCACGCCTTCAATAATAAATATATTACAATGACACTTTCAGGGTTTACTTATCTTGACTGAGCGCCAAAACGTGCACTTTCAGAATTTTCGAATTTTTAATTTTGATGACGTCATTGTTTGCACTTTGTAGTTTTATCTAAACTAACATCAACATTGCAGACAAACTATGGACTTTTGTATAATGCTAAGTTGACTTAGAACGTCATATTTTTGGTTCGTATACCTATTTCAAAAATAAAAAATTCAAAATTCCAAAATTTTAAAAATCCCAAATTTTAAAAATCCCAAATTTTGAAAATCCAAAATTTTGAAAATTTTTATTTCGAGTTTTTGGCTAATTGTAATTGTAAAATAGCTAATTGTAAGGTATGCCAAATTTCAGCGTCCTGCCGCGCGCCGTTTTCCCGCTGTCGCGGGAAAACTTTGGTGGGGTAGGTATCTACCCCCCTCAGCTGTGCGAGGGTTAAGTTGAAATCCTAGCGTAAAAACTACCGAAGTACTTTCGACTGGAATTTGTTCGAGCTATCCGATGCAATTTTCAGATTCGTTCTCTATCTTGCTTGGTTCGTGAGATACCTGGGGGGGGTATGTATCTACCCCCCCCCCCCCAGCCTGGCGAAGGTGGCTCAGACCCACAGCCGTGCGAGGGTTAACGGCCCATCCCACCTGCATGCTATGCCCGCCCCCATCTACGTCCCTGGGTCACAGAGGCCAGCAGGATTTCGCAGTCAAAGAACCAGAGCATGTGAGCTAATGTCCCCGAAGTGTCTGTTCATCGCACCCTCTCGCAATTCGACATCATCCAAACGCAGATCATATATATATATATATATATATATATATATATTATATATATATATATATATATATATATATATATATATATATATATATATATATATATTAACATTTATATTTTAGACAATTAAAACTTACCATTACCGGCAACGTTCAGTCCATAAGAGCACGGCTCGCAGGTCGGCTGCCTCGTTTATAAATTTACTTCCTAAAGCATTGTTACTTCTTAGGCAAATATCCAACATCATGTGAGCATCATCCCTTGTGTCGGAAAGTGCACACGGTACTATCTACGCCTACTTGTCGGCTGTTGGTGACCCGGTCAGAGCGAAAAGCGCGGTGCGCACCCCTCAGCGCCCAAGGCACGGCCGCAATTTCAGTTCTGGACGTAAATATCCTCCTCTCCGTCCACCTGGTCGCCGAGGTATTTACTACGCTATCGTTGGTCTGGGGGCTGTATCCCGTCGTCATCTAGTTGCGTTAGTCCCCACTCAGGGTCATTGACTGCTGTAGGTACTCGGCCCATCAGAATCAGAATACACCCCTGAACGCAAAGCTGAAGGGTATCCCTTGAGTTCAGGTAAAGTTTGGACTGTAAAGAATAGGGTGCACCACGGCAGGTAGGGTAGCTATAATGTTATCGTTTGAACCCATGTTAGTCTAAAGGCCGAGTGTATTTGGACGGGGAGAGGAAGGCAGAAATTGTTGCAAGCAAAATTGTGCTGTACTCCATGTTTTACTTTATCCGATCCTGCTCCGCTGCTGTTCCTGTCCATCACTGCCGACTGCTGCCACATAATTTCTGTAATTAATATAATATATTTACATTTATATACACCACATCTCATTACACCCACGCACTGCTCACATACACTACTCGCCATCTCAATCCTTGCACGTGACACCCATCCTCCCCACCTCGAATTTATCCTATTTGGTCCCTCCCATAAGACAGGTCGCTCCTTTCAGTAAAGTGAATGAGGTTGAGGAGGCAGAAGCTGCGTGATAGAACTTAGGTTGGTTCGGCAAGGTTTGGGAAAGAGTAAGACATGTCTGGGAAAGAGGAAGACCGATAGTCGTCGTCCTCCAGTCGTCGCCGCTCTCCGCCGCCCGGCACTTCACGTCACTTCTGCCTCTATTTACACTGTCGTACCCTGAGTGGGTCCTTCCTGAATTTCCGCTCCGTCCGCTTGTCTGAGTGTGAGAGTCCGCGGCCGAGAGTGAGAGTGAGAGTGAGAGTGAGAGTGAGAGTGAGATTGAGAGTGAGAGTGAGAGAGAGAGAGAGAGAGAGAGTGAGAGTGAGAGTGAGAGTGAGAGTGAGAGTGAGAGTGAGAGAGAGAGAGAGTGAGAGTGAGAGTGAGAGTGAGTGAGAGAGAGTGAGAGAGAGAGTGAGAGTGAGAGAGAGAGTGAGAGAGAGAGAGAGAGAGAGAGAGAGAGAGAGAGAGAGAGAGAGAGAGAGAGAGAGAGAGAGAGAGAGAGAGAGAGAGAGAAGAATATATAAGAGAGAGAGAGAGAGAGAGAGAGAGAGAGAGAGAGAGAGAGAGAGAGAGAGAGAGAGAGAGAGAGAGAGAGAGAGAGAGAGAGAGAGAGAGAGAGAGAGAGAGAGAGAGAGAGAACTCCCCTTCTGTCAGACTGTCAGGTTTTCTTCGATTTGGTGCAGCCCCGCCTCCTCTATCCTCTGGCCACTCCCAGGGCTCCGGATTGTGTTCTTACTCTTGATTGGTGGGAGTGTATTTTTCTTCCCATTAGGCCGTGTGTATCGTGAAGCCGCCTGTGGCCGTCAGAACGGTCTGTAGGTCTTGACATTTCCACTGAGAGTTTTCACCGGGGTCACCGATCTCACAGCTGGCCGGGGACCCTTATGTAGTTTTGGTTCAGACGCGAGGCTGATGTTGTTCTAGATGCCGCCTTTGATCGGGACACGTACTGAGGGTCGGGTTCGGCTGCGTTTCAAGGCCAGTGATGATAAGGGAGGGATAAGGTGGCCGGTCGTCTTGCGGCCTGGTCGGGTAGGAAAATATTGAAAACTTCGTGCCGAAATAATGTAAGCCTTCTTACAATAGAATGAAGGATGGGCAGATGAAATTCATTCAATGACTTTTTATCACGGAGCACTTGCTATCACAAATGCTCTAAATTGATTGTATTTTATTGTTATCCGGTTGACATCAAGACCTTCAATCCAAGTTACCTGTTATCTATCTATACCATTTGCATCCAACCTGAGATGTCTAGGTGACCATCCATCTAGTTCTCATCTTGTCGATACCTAAACCCATTATTCCTCATGTGTTGCATACTCGAGGCTCTTGCGCTCAACAAATCTTACTTCCTACACAGTGGCGCATCTAGCGTATCCCACCTGTGAGCGCATCGTCTGAGCCACCATTGACCTCCACAGCTGGGACCGGAGTGGGCGAGCCAGTCGCTGCGGTTCGTCGGGCCCAGGGTGACCTGGTACCGGCCAGCCACGCTCCAGGAGCTGCTGCGGCTCAAGTCGGCACACCCAGACGCCAAGCTGGTCAACGGCAACACCGAAGTCGGTGAGGCTGGTGTGGTGGCCACTGTTCGGTGCCGTGAGCCATCGAACAGAAAGCAACCAGTAATGCTTCGGAAAATATACCCAATATAACAGTGCGTTTCAAGAACTAGCGGCATTCAAGAAATACATGTCATTGGGAAAATCCAACGGGAAATATGGGCATCAAGCACCCGGATGTAGTAGGTGGCCGGATGTGCGAGAACTGTCCAGTGAGCCCGCGCAGCACCCGGCCCCCAGATCGTCCCATCTAACGCCTCTAGTCGGAGCTCATCAGATCATCACTGTACCTCTGCCTCTAAGGAACTCTGACCAGAGGCAGATACAAATTATAACCTGGGGCTGCCGACCTCCCCAAACCTAAGTCGCCCTCAGGAATGCTAGCCAATGTGAGCTGGAGGTTGACTGGGGAGAGGAGTGGGGTGGGGTGGGGTGGGGGCAGGGACACAGCCTTCCAATTAGCATGTTAAAGGTGGCCCTGCCACGAAACACTCCTCGGCAGACAGGACGCTCCTAGAATTGACAATCCCTTTATCGAATTCCTAGACAAGTCTGACTCAAAATTATACATTTGTTGATAGGTTGATTTATCTGCACATCAGTTTTCATCATTATGCCCCCACCGATAGTGCGCTGTGAGAATCTGGTTCCAATTGCAGGAGAGCCAAAACAATTCGCAATTTGCATCAACACTAATCCCTGACTAGACTGATTAGACTAGGCATCAAAAGGCAAGGCTGTGTGCGTCCCAACACTGGACAATTTTTCACTAGCCAACCATTATCACTAACCAACCATCATCACTTATCAACCATTGTCACTAACCAAACATTGCCACTAACCAACTATCATCTCTAACCAAACATTATCACTAACCAGTCATTATCACTAACCAACCATTATCACTAACCAACCATTATCACTAACCAATCATTGTTAGTGACCAACCATTATCACCAACCAACCATTATCATTATCATTCCATTATCACTAACCAACCATTATCACTAACCAACTATCATCACTAACGAACCATCATCACTAACGAACCATCGTCACTAACGAACCACTACTACTACCCAGCAATTATCACCAACCAACCATTGTCAGTAACCAACTATTATCACCAATCGACCACTATCATTATCCTTCCATTATCACTAACGAAACATTAGGACTAACCAACCATTCTCTCTAACCAACCATTCTCACCAACCAACTATTATAACTAACCAACCATTATCACTAACTAACCATTATCACTAACCAACCATTATCACTAAATAACCATTATCACTAACCAACCATTATCACTAACCAACCATTCTCACAAACCAACTATTATACTAACGAACCAATATCACTAATAAACTAATATCACGCCACTGCAGTAGAGTGATAATGGTTGGTTCGTGTTGAAAGCGGTGAGCTGACCAAGAGACCTGCGGGTATGACTTGCGTGCTTGGTGACATACATTGTACATCGATGATATATATCGTACTGATATGTATCTTGTGGGCCCGGGTGCCTAGTTTGAATAACTATCCAGGACCCATCGAGTTATTAAACACTGACGAGCTCCGTGTCATGTGAGTGGATGCCTGCTGGTTATGGCAGCGACTGGTCACAGTTGAGGTTAACACTCAGCATCCATGAATAAAAACCGGCTTCATTCCATGGTTAAACTAGGTGTGCACTGATGCCAACAGTGGCCCGACATCTAGGGAGGTAGATATTGTTGTTGTTTTTGTTGTTGTTGTTGAGGTGTTGTATGGAGGTGTTGTTGTTGTTGACCTCATGGGAGAGGCACGGCAGGGCTTCTTCTACCATACGAACTGGGTGGGGAAATGGCTCCCGAAGCCTCACCCCCCCCACCCCTCCGACACCCCAGTGGAAAACAATGACAACCGTGGATCACTGGGAGGATATAGTGGATTGAATCCGGCGAGATCCATCGATTTGGGGAAGGGACACCGCAGGGCCTCCCAGCAGACTAACTTCCCCTCTCCCATGGGGCAGAAAGACAACGGGTTGGGGCTGTTGGGGCCAATTAGTGATCGGAATCTGATGGTGTTGGATATGCTTATGAAAATCCAGCGTGCGTCTATGATTTCACTGACCCCCCCTCTCCCTACTAAAAAAATGCGTCCATGGTCAGCTACCGCGACTCAAACGTTATAAGACGAGGTCCTGCGGAACAGTTCTTCAATGTCCATTCAACATTCGACTTGGGTATTAATGAAACTGATATGATTGGGAAAAAATATTCGTGTAGGCAAAACTCCAGATCTGAAGGAATGACAAGTCTCTATTGTCGTCTCTTTTCAACTTCCGTAGCTTGTTTCTTCTTGAATGGAGTAGATCCCATTAGCACAGCAAAGGGGTAGGGGCGCAGGGGCACGTGTCTCTCCTTAGCACTGTGGGGACCCGAAGGGGCCCGTGACCCTTGGCACTAACTGTGTGCGGTTCCTTCCAGCAGCAACACAGCCACACCTTTAGGGGTCCCTGACAGCCGCCATATTGATGCCTGCTTTTCGACCCCTATAAACCGGCATACACTCAAACCAAATATGTCTGAGATGACGACTCGAAATTCACAAAACCGTCCTGCTGCACGCTGTTTGAATGCGTTTGTGCCATGAAACCAGGACGCATGCGTGCTGCATGCGCACAAAGGTGTTGTCTTCGTTTTCAGTTCACCGGTATCTCCAACATGCGGATACTTTACCAAAAAAGACGGTTGGAATGAGCAGCCCCACCTCGCGGGCATCACAGGCTGAAAATGCGAGGAACTAATTATTGCAATGTTATTGAAGTTAGAATGGAAAGCAAATGAATTGTTGACCAAGAAAACCAATTTCCTACGATGAAGACTGTCATTGTTTGCCACATGTAACTAGTTTTTGTTGTTCAAAGCTGACATTACAATGGCTAATCATACGATATCGAATGATTTCGGCTGGTTAATGTTATTCAAGAAGATCAACTAATAGCATGGTCTTAAACCCGATATAACATTATTAAAATCCGATGACAATCTCCAACTACGGAGGAAAACATGCAATTGAATAATACCAACAAGGGCGTATAAGGCAAATGGGACGAGGAAATAGAAACCTGTCCGAATCTGGAGGCCAGGGACATGTGCGTGGCAATTCAGCATGTAGCCTTTTTAGGAGCGCTTTTAGTGGCCGACCACTGTTGGAGTCGCCTTTGGCGGCTCCACTTTGGGGCCCGAATGACGTCGTTGCTTCATCATAGCATGTCAGTGTGATCACTCGCATGCTTTGTTCGCAGGAGTGGAGGTTAAATTTAAACACTGCAAGTATCCTGTGATCATCAGCCCTGGGCAGGTGGAAGAGTTGACCTCTGTGACCTGGGACGACGCCGGTGTGACCTTCGGCGCCGCCAATACGCTCTCAGATATCGAGCACGAGCTGAACACTGCCAAACAACAGCATCCAGGTGAACAATGTGCTATCGTAGACCATTGCAAACAGGGTCTGTCTACGTGCTACCGTAAACCAGGGAAAATAGAAGCTGTTTTCATGGAGCTTTGTAGACACCGTTAGTAGGACAAGCTTAGGACAACTTTAGCTAATTTCGTATTGGCAGTATCATGGAAGGAAAGGTAGGTGTGATATTCCAGTACTCGACATCACCTACCTGGCTTGTCAAGATAGGCCTGAGTACCACCTGGCAGCACCTGACAGCACCTGGCATCACCTGGCAGCATCTGGCAGCGCCTGCCGGTAGTCACTGAGCAGACCTCACACTCGTTGCCATCCCTTGCCGCAGTTCCGAACGCCTCTGGACCTGGTGACCTTTGGGACGATAATATCACGGCTCTTCTAATTGCTTAGCGCGCAGACGGCCAGTTGTTTATATGCTGGTGTGCTGTTTATATCGCGCCAGACGTGTCGTGATATGAACCGCAGCCGCGCTCCTCAGGGCTAAAAAAAACCTTTCGGTGGTCGCCGACGAGATACAATTCTGGGAAATTAGTCGCCGATCAGGTACGGGCTCAATGGGGTGGGGGGGGGGGGGGAATTGGCGGCACTCCATGGGGATTGGTGACATCAAATTCCGAAACGTGCTTTTACGTGATTGCCCCTTTATGAAGATCTGTCTGCCTTCCAGCCTTTCATCGACTTTTTCCTCAGCAATAGGTGTCGCTTGGCGCCCTGAATAAATTTTTGCGCACCAAAAGGAGTGTCCTCCTGCCGATAGGAACTTCTAAATCCGTCACCGTCGCATGCAGGGAAGAGACTGACTGTAAATAATTTGCTCATTGACTGTGCAGATGAACAAAGTCGCTCGGAGACAGTGGAGGATGAACAAAATTTGCTCCAAGATAGCTATGGATGACACAATCTGGAGTTTGGCACATACAGATGAAAAATCCCAAGCAATATTTGTCAATCTGACATCAATTGCTCGCAATCTTTCAACGTGTATATAAGAGATGAAATGTCGAGTCCCATATGAATACTTATAATTCCCATTAACTGTTATCTTACATCATGTTGCACACAAAACAACGAAAATGTATTCATTGCCGACAGGTACAGTACTTCTACACGTGGATGGTAGTAACCGAACCAATTAGGAGGCATAAGCCCCTTTGTTTAAGATCTTCTTAAGCACATTTCTGAGCTGGGTATATTTTGTGGAAGAAACATGAAAACACGCTGATATGAATGGTATCCTGGTCCAAATGAATATCGGTGGTGCACTTCTAAATAGCGTCCTTGAGGAAAAATGATTTTTCTAGACAATGTAAGATTAGGCACAATTGATATAACATTTTACACCATTGCCTATCAGTTTTAGCCGCGGCAGTGGCCGCCTGACAGCCGCGGCGGTGGCCGTCTCACAAGTGCGGCAGTAGTTACCTCACAGCCGTCACAGTGGCCACCTCACAGGTGCGGCAGCGGTTGCCTCATAGCCATGACAGCGACCGCCTTACAGCCATGACAGCGGCCGCCTCACAGTCGCAGCGTGGCCGCCTCACAGCCGTGACAGCGGCCGCCTCACAGCCACAGTAGAGGTCGCCTCACAGCCACAGCAGAGGCCACCTCACAGCCGTGACAGCGGCCGCCTCACAGCCCCAGCAGAGGCCACCTCACAGCCACAGCAGAGGCCGCCTCACAACCGTGACAGCGGCCGCCTAACAGTCGCAGCAGTGACCGCCTCACAGCCGTGACAGCGGCCGCCTCACAGGTACGGCAGTGGCCGCCTCAAGTAGTCATCACAAGCATCACAAGTAGTCACTACTACTTCGCACATATCTCTAAAGACGTAAACTATGGTAAGCTCTAAAGATCCTTCGACAACTTGTGGTGGGAAATCACAGTTCCTTCCATCGTCTCCTCCCCCCCTCCCTCTCCCAATGTTTGTGAGGATAAAATTGCGCAAGCGAGGGTTTCTTTGCAGCACCCTTTATGTGATAGTCTGTGTGTGCCACGTCACGGGCCCACGTCAGGGGCGTTCCGCCGACTCCTGGATGGCGCGCAGGTCACTGACTATGCGGATGTCGTCAATCTTGTAGGATCACTTCTTGTTATTGCTGTACTTTGGAGCAGCCGAGCGAATCCATGCTCATAGTTCGGTTCTTGCAGTGCGGAGTCAGTATCACCGTGAAGGCCGATATCCCCTTAGCTTGATAAAAGAGAAAAGGGTTCACACAAAACGCAATGCATGCTGGGACTTTAGCAATAGGCGACGGTGGGGTAACTGACATACATTCATGGAGTATTCATTAGCTCATGATATTAGCTCACACATTACCAGAGCACATTGATTACTCCGCCCTGCCAGTTTTGGCGTGATTAACTGCCCGTCGCCACAGTTTTTATTTTTCATTTTCGTGGGGCACACCCGTCGCTCTTTTCGTTGGTTTCTTGGGGTGACACCCGTCACCCCGTATGGATTTGTTTCATCCCATCGTATTTCTGTTCCCTGTGTTTCTGTGTCCGTTTCGTGTCTTTAAGTTACACTAGGTAAGGCTTTTTCCCCACGATGGGGAAAAAAACGCAAAAAAGATACTGACCCCAGCTCGCCACCGGACTCCGAGACGGAATTTCCGCCGCTGACCACACCTGACGACCATCGCGCGAACCCGGACTCTGCACATGATACCACCGTTGATGACCCGCGCCAGACAATTCCATTGGACGACGCCATGAAAGCCCTTTGTTCCTCACCGACCCCCGCTCGTACCAAGACCTCGCCTCGCAATTCCGACCAGACCATCACTCTCCACGCTACAGACCCACGCCCTAACCAGACCACGCCATCCCAACCTGATCCCATCGAACCCTACCTCGACAGTGCTGGCTCTTTCATAGTAGTCAAGCCTGTCGAGGAATCCGTTTCCTTCCGCCGTATTAACGTTTTCTGGCCGACCAAACAACTCCTCTCCATCTGCTCCTTAGCCAATCCAGATATCGGAGCCCCTGCCAACGGAACCCTTGTCATCAAAACCAAAACCCGAGCCCAGACCAAAGCCCTCCTCCGTACCACCACATTTTGTGGTAGATCCGTCACCATTACCTTACATTCCAACCGCAACACCACCAAGGGCACCGTCTTCGCGCCGGAGCTCCGCTTCATGACTGAGGCGGATATCCAGACGGAGCTCAGGCCGGAGGGGGTGACCCACGTCCACCGCATTACCTCATTTAAAGACGGCCAGAAACGCGATACAAGCCTCCTTGTCCTTACCTTCAACTCTACAACTCTTCCCAAGACCCTCCTCGCCGGCTACATCCGATTCCAAGTCCGCGTATTTATTCCAAATCCTCTCCGCTGTTTTAATTGCCAGCGTTTCGGCCATGGCAGTACAACTTGTCGCCAGCCCGCCCGGTGCCCCAAGTGCGGAGAAACACCCCATCCTGATTCCACCTGCTCCAAGCCTGCCCACTGCCTCAGCTGTAACACATTCCGATCACTTCACCACTTCCAACCAATGTCCAGTCTGGCGACGGGAAAAAGAGGTTTGCGCCGTCAAGGCCACGACCGGAGTCTCCATCCGCAGGCCCGGCGGACCGTCGAGGCCACCTCCCCGACCACCGAAACTTACGCACAGGCGGCCACCGTTGCTCCTCCCACACGTCGCGTCAACACTACTTCTACCTCGATCCAAACTGACATGATTCCCGGATTAGCTCCACTAAAAAAACTTGCACCACTCACCACATCTACACAAACCGCTCTGGCTCAAAACACACAGACCATTCCGACCAAACAAACGCCAACAAATTCCGCAAGGAATTCCAGACCCCGCAGCCATTCGGCTGCCGGGGAAACGCGAGCCACTTCGGTGGCGCACCGACCGAACCCGGGGCAAGCCGGCGACCACGTGACCCCGACTCCCAACCGGCGGGCATCCCCCACGGCAGTGGCCGGCCGGCGTGATCCTGCCAAGGTCACCGGTCGGCCGGACGGTTCAGGCGGATCAACCGCCGCCGGACGCACCCAACACACATGCCTGCCCGAGCTGCAATCGTGGCTGCGCCAGGCACCGAAAGGTGCCGACAAATATTAATTTTGAATGTCCATATTTCTACAATGGAATTGCCGTAGTTTGATTTCCAAATGGGCAGAAATGAATGCCATTTTTAGCATCTTAACTCCGATTCTCATCGTACTCCAAGAAACATGTTTTTTTCCTACCGACACATGTAACTTCCATCTTTCTAATTACTCACTGTACCGTCACGATGAGGTCCGTGGACCACATCGCAGTGGCGGTGCAGCACTGTACATCAACAATTATTTTACACATACACAAATTACACTTAATTCATCTTTACAAGCCGTAGCTTGCACATTACGTTTCCATGGGAGGAATATAGACGTATGTTCTATTTATATTCCACCACACACAGAGAACACAAATATTTTGACAGAATTAGAAAACCTCATAGCACATTTCAAGAACCCGTTCATCTTACTCGGCGATTTCAACGCTCATAGCCCAGCGTGGGATAAAAAATGTACACACCCAGACACTTGCGGACGCATTTACATGTTAGACCGACATAATTTAGTAATACTTAACACTGGAGAGCCAACTTTTTTGCACCTCGGACACAACACAGAAACTGCAATAGATTTGACAATTTGCTCTCCAACTTTGGCCAACGATTTCGATTGGCCCATAGACACAGACATTCATGACAGCGATCATTACCCCATCAAATTAATACCAACCTTTTCAACTGCTACTGATAGCACACCCAATTTTATCCCACGCTGGAAAATTTCAAAGGCCGATTGGACAACATTTCAGGAACTTTCTTATATTCAATACAACTCCAACATTTCCCCCGTCGAAAACATCAACTCAATTACACACACACTTTTCGAAGCAGCATCCACCACAATTCTACTCACGAAACCTTTCACAAAACGAAACCCAGTACCTTGGTGGTGTCTAGAAATTTCACAAGCAATCGCGGTTCGAAAAAGAGCATTCAGGAAGAATTTACGACATCCCAATCAAGAAAATTTAACCACTCGTAACCGTGAGCGTGCGAGAACCCGCCGCATCATTCGCGATGCTAAGCGACGTTCATGGTCCTCATATTTACAGCAGCTCACTTTTCAAACACCTTTAAGTAAAATATGACAAGTAATCTGACGTTTGTCCGGACGCTCCCTATTTAAATCTCTACCGGCCCTCAAAATCCACAATCTCACCATTACAGACCCACGAACCATAGTAAATACCATAGCTGATACCATAGCCCATAATAGCTCCGATGAGAACTATCAACCTAATTTCTTACAAGATGCACATCACACCTTTCACACCAATTTCGACCTCTTTGATTCCGACAATACCGAGTACAACAATGATTCTTTTCATCTTTCTGAACTGGAGAATGCCATTTCATCCGCCGGTAGCACTTCAGTAGGGCCTGACAAATTACATTATTCCTTCTTTCGACATCTATCTGACCACACCAAACAATGCATCCTAGACACATTTAATTCATTATGGTCAAATCATATCTTTCCTGAAGCATCGAAAAAAGCTATCATCATCCCCATTCCAAAACCCGGCAAAGACCATAGTAACCCAAGTAATTTTCGACTCATTGCACTCACCAGTTGTTTAGGAAAACTTTTTGAACGAATAGTTATTAAAAGACTGACCTGGCAGCTGGAAACAAATTCACTTCTATCTCCCTTTCAATGTGCTTTTCGGCGAGGACGCAGCACCATAGATCACCTTATTAGATTAGAAACAGGCATCCGCATAGGCTACAAAAAACATGAACACACAGTCGCAGTATTTTTAGACATAAGCAAAGCTTACGATATGGTTTTCAAACCCGCATTACTTTTCAAAATTCAGCAACTCGGTGTAAAAGGACACTTAGCTCATTATTTGGTAGGTTTTTTATCCGGTACTCGCCCATTCCACATCAGGTGCCGGTCAGCCATCTCCGATCCACATATTCTTTCAAATATGTGGTTTTATTCAACCTCATCATTGACGATCTTTTCACCGACATGCCTATTAATGTATCATACTCTTTGTTTGCCGATGACAGCGCAATTTGGTGTTCCGGAAAAAAATACGAACATTGTTTATTTCACCTACAAAACGCACTAGACAAAATACATCAATGGTCCATGAAGTATGGTTTCATTTTTTCGGCCACAAAATCTGCAACCATGATATTTAGCAAATGTTTTGCCCGCCCAATACCAGAAACACCGCTTCACCTCGGAAGCAATGATATACCTTTTGTAAATTCGTTTAAATTTCTTGGTATTATTTTTGACCGTAGGCTTTCAATGCATAAACACATCAAACGCATACAGAACAAATGTTTTCACCGACTGAATTTATTTCGATGCATCATTTCTTCATCACTTGAAGCCGACCGTCATACACTTCTACTACTTTACAAATCTTTAGTTCTACCCATAATTGAATATGGATCCGTAGTATATACCGGTGCTAGCACATCCTTCTTACACATTTTAGACACCATTCAAAATAAATTTATCCGTATCGCACTCGGTGCAATTACAACTTCACCCATCATTTCTTTAGAAGCCGAATCGGGAATTCCTCCATTAGCTCTCCATAGAATGCAGCAAACACTTAGGTATGCCTCCAAAATTCAATTTCACGCAGACCACCCCACACACGCGTCATTACAAATTCTCCCAAATTTACATCATGGTTATTTAGGTCCAGCCGAAAACCGAACTGGTCTCACTATAGCTTCTCGAGTTAAAACATTTTCTGAACAACTTCATTTCACTATTCCACACATTACTTCTCTTTCTCCACCAACTACACCACCGTGGCAGATAGCCGAACGACACATTTCTTATTTAACCACCACTCCAAAATCACAGCTTTGTCCAGAATATGCGAAACAAAAATTGTACAAATTTCGGTCTGGTTATTCTCATGTTCCTTTTGTTTTTACTGACGGTTCGAAAGACGCAAACTTTACAGGAAATGCCATAGTTTCGGGAACATGCAAAAAACAACATCGACTACCAGACGGAACATCAATCTTCATCGCCGAATTACATGCTATCCTCATTGCCCTCCGTTACAATCGCAATCGTTTTCTCTGTCACCCCATGCGCAGCGTCGTCATTTGTTCGGACTCCAAATCTGTTTTACAATCTCTTTCGTCACTTTCTTTTTCACATCATTGCCATATTTCTATTTCTGAAGCGTTAGGAACATTTCACCTGATGGGCGTGGAGGTCCGTTTCCTGTGGGTGCCCAGTCACTGCAGCATCCCAGGGAACGAAGAAGTCGACACATTAGCAAAAGCATCATTACACCTCCAAAACATCACAGAAATTCCATCACATTTTGAAGGTCAATCATCAATATAACAGAGCATTCGACATTTTTGGACACAAAATCGGACACAAAACACGAACCATGCACAATTACATGTCATCAAACCTGTCGTCGATATCTGGACCACATCATATAAAAAAAAACGACACGAATACAAAATATTATCACGTTTACGCATCGGCCATACTTTTCTTACACATCGATATATCTGCACGGCTTCACCCAGACCTTCATGCCCATCATGCAACACCTATCTTACAGTTACACATATTCTTCTTCACTGTCTGAAGTTCCACGGCCATCGAAAAATACTGACGGACTATTGCCCTATACACAACATGCCATTTTCTCTGCCAACACTATTGGGGGACAATCATCCATTTCTTCTCAAAGTACTTTTCAGTTTTCTCCAACAAACCAACCTGCTCCAGGACTTATAAACTGACTTTTCCAGCACAATACTTTTTATTTTTATCTTTCCGCGGCACGAAATGGCCTGAGGAGGCCGAAGTGATTAAACTAACAAAATGAAAAAGGGGTAACTGAGATCAACGCTAATAATGCGAATTTGAAGTGAAATATTTGGTCGGGAATAAGATATCAAGATATCAAGCGCCAACGACCTAAATCTTCCACCATGTTATTGTCCTACTCAGCTGAACATGGAAGAATATGCAATCGATAGTGATCAGAAAAGTGGTGTGTACGTATACCACCAGATTAGTGACTGCCAGGGTTGGAAAAATAAGATATTCCTGCATTTGGGGCATCCAGAACATCATCCTCTTCAGGCAATCTTCATCGTTTGTCTCACTTGGAGGTTCAATGGTGCTGTTTGACAATGAACTGCTCTGTGATGTGCTCAAGATTCACTGGAAAGTGTAGACCGATATTCCGATGTCATCGACTGGAATACAAATATCCTCTCCATATTCAATTACCCACACATTTTCCTCTCCACATCCAGGATTACAAAATACAAATCCAACCGTGGTGACTGTTGACATGTACTCTGTCCAACCAGGGTTGGAAAAATGTTCCTGTATTGGATGTTTGTCATCCAGAACATTATCCTCCATGAAAAAATCATGGTCTTTTTGGCCAAAAGATTGGAGATGTTTGCGAATGACTGCAAACTTCCTCCTGTTTTATAAACATGCCCAAGCTGACTGGACAAATACAAAAAGGAGCTCATGGTTCAGAAAAAAACAAAATTGCATTTTTGGAATGGAATGCCAAACATTGTGCTCTCGGAATGCAGCAGTAAAAACAAATTGAGCCATGTTCAACATTACTTGCTTTGAAACTGAAGATTTCCACCTGAATTTTGGCATACAGCACCAAACATACTGCATATGTACGAATATGTTACAGCTGATGACAGCTCTATTGAAGGGAAATGTATTATCCAAACATTACTCATGTTCAGTTTTTGCCATATGTTGAACCAAGTTAAAAAATGCATATCATTCTGGACATCTAGCATAGTTCCAGAAAAACAAAGAAATAATGGTGCATATTCAGGGATATTTGGCAAAAAGTATGCTTGAACCAAGCATCATTTTTTTCAAGCATAACTCAACACATCTGTAAATGTTCCATAATATTTTTACAGTGACCCAGAATTCTGGCACAATTATTATAGGTTCAAATCTGACATAATAACATGCATGTATTCATTTTGCACTGATTGAGATGCTGAAGACTGATATCCTGGCCAGAGTAGAAAAACACCATCTATCCTAGATAAATCCTATTCTAGAATCTGGATGAAACCCATCCAAAGAAAAGTACCAGCATTGTGCTGCAATCTTCATGCATATTAGCATTGCAGCTTATTCTTTAACAAAGCATTGGAGATGGCTCATCAAATTATGGTATGGCAAGCTGGATGGCAAAGGAAAGCAAAGCAATAAGACCAGTTATCAGCACCAGTTCTACACTTCAATGTTCTTCCACATATCTTTACCTAAATCTTTTCCACTTGCCATCTTGGGAAATTCAGTAATTTGCAGGTTGGACTGCATACAAGATATGCTAACTGTATATGCTAATCAGTAATCAGATGTTTTCATCTGCAAAGCAGGTGTTAGGATAGGATATCCTAGGTTACGATTTTTTATTCAATTAACTAAAAAGCATAAGTTAATCTTCTTGCCACAAAAGGTGGTACATTTAGAACTTCAGGTATTTTTTCATTATGGGACTTACTTGTCCAATGGTTTATGAACATGGTTACCATGATGTGGCCACTCATTTTCTCTGAAAATGATTACTTTTTCAGTTGACAGGCAAAAGAAGACCTAAAATGAGACTTTGAGTTGAATAATGATGGTATTTCAAGAGACCAAATTGTATTAAATTGCACTTTTCGCTACATTTTTTATTCTTGAAATTTATTTTTCAAATGCAATGTTTATGTAGTTGGATAGCATTGTGTGACCACTCATTTCCCGTGCAAATACATATTTTTCAGTTCGCAGGCAAAATAACACCAAAAAAACTGGCTTGGAGCTTGATAATATAGCATAACAATAATGTTCAAAAGAAAGAAGAAATGTAGCACAACCTAACTAATCTTGGATGCAGAAAAATACATTCCTTAAAAATGAAACATTTCCCATTTTCTTCTGAGCATTTTCAAATAGGAAACCTTACATTGCATAACCTAATTAACTAGGTTAACAGGTTACATTTAATGTTTTGAAGAAAAGAGCACATTTCGTTGAGAAAAAAAATAGTTAAAAAAATGGTAAGTTTGTTTTCCAACTGAAATGAAAAGCCTAGTCTACCCTAACCTAACCAAACCTAACCTCATTTTTGCTTCATAGGGGTAAAGTTTGTGGAAAACTTGTCTCTTGGATACCTTAAGGGGGGGGGGGCGCCAGCAAACTCTAAGGGGAAGTGGGGGGGGGGGGGGGGGGGGGGGGGGGGGGGATTTTTTTTTTTTTTTTTTTTTTTTTTTTTTTTTTATTTTTTTTTTTTTTTTTTTTTTTTTTTTTTTTTTTATATTTGCCGCGCCGGGGGCGGCGGGGGGGGTTGGGGGTGGGGGGGGGGGGGGGGGGGATAAAAAAAAAAAAAAATTTTTTTTAATTTTTTTTGGTGGTTTGGGGTATTTTTTTTTTTTTTAATTTATTTTTTTTTTTTTTTTTTTTTGGAAGTTGTATTAAGGGGCCCCCTCCAGGGGGTAAAGTGCAATAATACACAATATTGTGAGATTATGTTTCTGAACACGATGAAGACAATGGGACCATTTATTCCTGTTCAAAATGCAACTAAATTATTTTTTGCTGATATTTTTGTGGAAGAACTTTGGTTTCTCTTATCCCAAAGAAAGAACGTTTAGCTCTGCTATATTCTTTTAAGAAAGAAAATGGCAGGGTTAGAATAGAATGGACATTTTTTGCAAAAATTGTTCCCAAATTTAAAAGAAATGGAGCTTTTTTCTTCAAAAGCAGCTTATGATAGATTAGGTTAGGTTGGTTTAGTTTTAAAAATAAATATATTGCTTGGAATTTTTAAAACTTGATTTGTTGGTTTTGGTTTTCTCCAAACAGAGGTTAGGCTAGGTTAGGTTATGCTATGTTGCATTTCTTTCTTATTAAAACAAAAATTTATTTTACCCAATATCACCTAATTGAAAGCCTTTTTGGTGTTATTTTGCTCAAATCTGAAATGTAAGCATTTGTACAGAAAGTGAGTGGTTCCATCATCTGAGTCACATTCATGAACATTGCATTGAAATGATACATTCCACGAATTCATAAAACACCTTAAAACACAAATTTACCAAAATGTGTGGTCACATCATGTTCATCACATTCCTAAACATTGCATTAAAAAAATCAAGAAATCAGAATTTACCTTAAGCTATGCATTTGCCAAAAGGTGTGCCAACCGCTGGACGGAAATGCTACACTAGGTTCCCCAATCCTTGGGAGAAAAGCACGAAGAGCAGTGGAATTAAAATAGTAATAAAAGTAAACTCAAAACAGCTCTTCTTAAAGACAAACATGGTAGGTATGTGGTATTAACATAGAAACCCTGAGCACAAATCGGAAATAGGCATGGACTGGACATGTTCAAGCTTACCTTCCAAGTTCTTCAAGTACTGTTCCTTTGGGAATTAAATATCAGCAAGCTATTTATTCACTGTTTCAAATCACACCAATCTACAGATACATCAGACGGTGTGAAGTACAAAAAAACTAATCAGTACGACGGCACATGAGATTGTCCTCCGGATTAAACACTGCGCGCAATTGCACCACAAATGTCTCACCTCCGTCACATTTGTCTACAGCAACCGAAAATTTACACTTGAGGTGCTGGGATTTCTGTAACTATACTTTTTATCTTTGGATGTTCTGAGGAATGTCCGTCACGATTTGTGGCATTTCATGCGCACTAGTGTCTATCAAGTCTCTCCAAACACATTTGGTGATGGGCTTTGACCTTGTATAACTTACAAGCAGGTGGTTGTCACTTCTGCAGCCGCCATAGGCCCATTTTTCTGAGCTGTGACGTCACGAGTGCGATTGCCAAGCTGCGCCGAATTTCTCCATCGAATTTGGAATATGCCCGATTTCTGCCCGGGTGCGTCAGTAAATAAGCCTCGGTAAAGCGCCCACTGGCGGATCCAGGGAGGGGCCATTCCGGCCATGCCCCCCCGAAGCGCTTAAAAGGGGGGGCATAGTGTCTTTTGCCCCCCCCCCGAAACCAACAGAATTCAACTAAGTTAAAATGCGGTAACCTTTGCCGATGTTTAAAATAGCGTCTGGATAAAAGAATATCCAATTTTAAAGGATTAAAAAAAAATGTTTGGAAGCCAGTATGGTAGTATAGTAGATTCTGACACACATCGAGGGTTCCATGATGCTCAAATTCTGCTTACAGCAAGAGTTGACAAAATCGGATCCGCCAGTGTACACGAACGTTGACGTCGTACAAGACGTTGAACGTGAACGTGAACGTTTTGGTAAATAAGAACAAAAATCCGGTAACATAGGAACGGTGCAGGTAGGCTGGGGCTCCTACACAGGAAATTATGTTGTCAATTATTATTTAATTTTAATTTTAATTATCATTCTTTTAAAATGGGCCCCTTTGCCAAATAGTGGTCGAAATCCGGTGCTTTTAATAAAAAAAATTGTGGGAGAATGGGCACCCTCCAAATCCGTTCGACCCCTCCCCTGATGCAATTCCTAGGTACGCCACTGGGGAGGGGCGGGGGGCTGACGCCGAAAACCGAAAGTTGCCCCCCCCCAAACCGGTGGGCTAGATTCGCCAGTGAAAGCGCCGATAAACTATGAACCGCGTTGCCAAGGATTAAGGTTGCAGTTAGCACTGGCGGATCTAACCCACCGGTTGGGGGAACTTTCGGTTTTCGTACCTAGGAATTGCATCAGGGGAGGGGTCGAACGGATTTGGAGGATGCCCCTTCTCCCACGTGTTTTGGTTGAAAGCACCGGATTTTGACTACTATTTGGCAAAGGGGCCCATTTAAAAAATAATAATAAAAATTAAAATAAATAAAAAATAGTAATAATTGACAACATGACTTCCTGTGCAGGGGCCCCAGCCTACCTCCACCGTTTCTATGTTACCGGATTTTGCTCTTATTTACCAAAACGTTCACGCTCACGTTCAACGTCTTGTACCACGTCAACGTTCGTGCACGTGGACACTGGCGGATCCGATTTTGTCAACTCTTGCTGTAAGCAGAACTTGAGCAGCATGGAACCCTCGATGTGTGTCGGAATCTACTATGCTATTATGCTGGCTTCCAAACAACTACATTTAAAGAAAATCTGTAAAATTAGAGATTCTTTCATCCAGACGCTATTTTTTACCTCGGCAAAAGTTACTGTATTTTAATTTAGTTGACTTCTGTTGGTTTCGGGGGGGCAAAAGACACTATGCACCCCCCCCCCCCTGTTAAGCGCTTCCCGGGGGGCCATGGCCGGAATAGCCCCTCCCTGAATCCGCCAGTGGCAGTTAGCGTGCTCAATATGCGTGATGACACGCAGTAAGGTTCCTACCTAATTTAAAAATGCAAAATAATGAGGTTGAAAAAGCAAAGTTATTGGAGAGATAGGAACCCCCACCTCTGGATATCGAGTTTGAGTTCATACCTCTGCGCCACACGTCTAGGAGTAACCGCCCCCGTAGTTTGGGATTATGGTTGGACAGTGTGCAAGAAAACTTTGACGCTGTATACCACGATAGTTTCGATGGCTGGAGCAAAAGTGATAGATAGATTGGTGAAAGAAAGCGAAGCGATCCCTCTTTCAGTGCCAGAATCATGCGAATTGGTGTAATATAATCCGATATATGTTTTTTTTTCGGAAATCGCAACAGCTCCCTGTACAGCATAGGAATGGGGCTACATCGAACTGGTGACGTCACGATCAATCAGTCCGAAGCGTTCAAACAATCTAATGAATATACCTGATTATATGCCTTGCTTGCAAGGTTCGTTTAGAAAGTCTTTGAAGCTACGGCTTAGTAGTGCCTTCCTATTAATTTCCTTAAGAATAGGAATTATAATACCGTGTGCATGCAGCTTCTTGATTACTTTTGTATTGCATGGTATCATAAGCTGGCAGATATTTGGCTCACATGTGGCTCTTGGTGCAGGTCGAGACTGGGGTGCTGCTTTTCAATATTTAATATATGCTAATTGTCATTGGGACCTAGGTGAATATCAAGCTTATAGTGCGATGGGTTGACTGCTGAAAATAAATATAGTTTGTGTATCCACAATCTCAATGAAAACAGAATGTTGTTGACAGGACTGGATTGTGTGCAAGTTTGACAATGACTGGAAATTGAATGGAATGAATCCAGTTCAAGCTCCATATGCATGTGCTTTTGCCATTGGCCATGTGTGGAAGCATAATTATGACATTCTTAATTGTTGTCTAGTGGCTTTGCAGATTTGTCAGACAATATGGTTTACAATGCATCATCGTCAGATAATCTTGACATTTTATGATGTGAATTGTGCCTGCAAAGTGGAGGGAAATCCAACTCCTTTGTCTTTCCACAATATTTTCAATTTAGCAGCAAAAGGTGGAGAGTCAATCCACTATCCAATCCAAATCTTGTTTCATTTCAGTACAAAATGTGCCGATTGGCATCAATTAAGTTTTGTAAGTAGCATGCTGTTTTTAATTTTTTCCTTGGACTTTCTTCTCAGCATAAAAATAGCATAGGTTATTGGGGGGGCAAATCAACATTGAGGGGGCCAGGATCAACATTGGTAGGCATGGCCCCCACAAAAGGATACAACTCGACGCCCCTGATTACCATCAACTATTTGCACATTTTATGATGTAAGTTGTCCTTCCACAGGGGAGGCAAATCCAGCTATTTTGTTGTTGTTTTTTTTGCACTCAATTTTGAATTTTGTAGCAAAAGGTGGAGAGTCAGCCCACTATCTAATCCAAATCTGTTTCTTTTCAGTACAAAATGTGCTGGCTAACATCAACTACATTTTCTATGTACCATGGCCATGGTGTTTTTTTTGTTATTTTTTCCTTTAAAATTTTTATCAGCATAAAAAGAGCATGGGTTATTGGGGGGGGGCGCAAATCAACATTGGGGGGGGCAAGATCAACATTGGTGGGGCCATGGCCCCCACAAAAGGATACAAATCGACGCCCCTGCAAATGAGCATATTTGAGATACCTTAACCATCTACTTAGGTGCAATGGTCAAATAGTTTTTCAGTGATTCTTTCCACATATAGTTTTATCATGCCAGGGTTAATTATCAACTTGATTTATTTTGCTGTTGGCGCTGGTGTTTGCAAAGTGCGTGTCAATTTGTTCTTTACACTTATTTTTCCATCCACTCATGCAGCTTTGGCGTTGGTGGCCCAATTCTCTTGCTTTTTCCTATGTCTTATCTTTCTCATCCTGTTTTTCTCGAATGTCAAGTTGAAGTATGTTGTTTTCCAGATCGTCTACTGGATTTTTCATAGTCTACCGACAGGGGAAGAGCAAGTCCATTGTTTGTGTCACCACGAGTCTGTGCAAAGGAAGCCCCATAATTCAATAATCGAACAACGATTGAACACAAATTTGTAGGGGGTAGACCATTATAATAAAAACAATCCAATAATAAACGTGAAACAGTAGATGCATATAAATGTGGGGGCATTTGCCGCTGCCATGGAAGGTGACGGCGCTCCAGGAAGGCAGTGCATCCTTCCTCATCCCCGTGCAATGGATTGTTCAGTCAGACGAGCCACTCGGGGAGGAATAGGCGGACTTGGAAGGAAATGGAAGGAACAGGCGCTCGTCTGGGAGGAAAAAGCCCCTCAATGTGCTCCATTGCATTCAATATTTGCCTCTCTGCCATGTTCGGTGTTTTTATATTTGGAAAAATCCACCATAGGTTTGAATATCGTAGGTCAGCCACTATATTGTGTTCGCCGATATATTCCTCACGTGTTCCACCTGTTACACGTGGGTGCACTTTTCTTCCGCAGAATACAAGACCCGAGTGTTTGCGGCCATCACTGACATGCTGCGATGGTTCGCCGGCACACAGATCCGCAACGTGTCGGTCAGTTGACGCTGGGGGCCAGCTGGTGGTACGCAACGTGTCGGTCCGCAGCGAATCCTTGCCAGACTCGCGCTGTCCTATTTAAGCCTATTATATTTAAGTAAGCTTAATTTTTTTAGATCCGTACGCCAACTGGCCCACCAACGGGCAGTTGTTTTGTTCTGAGAGAAAAACGTGTGTAGCACGAAGAGTCTCTACTAAATAATGTGGACTGCGGAGCGGCAACAATCGGGTCTGCGGAATGACCATCCAAGGAAGCCCCATTCCGCCTCTCTCCCAATGATGTGCTGACGGAAGGCTACACGATAGCTAACGCAGCAGGGACAAATAGCAAAATGGCCGCTGATGTCAAGCATCTCAAATCTATTAACCCTATTGCGGTAGGGCTATTATATACTTAAATCTGTATGGGGAGGATTCACCCCCCCCTCCACCCTCCTCCTTCTAAGACATCTGGATCTACGGGTCCGACTTCAAAACTGAACAGCTCATGCGAATTTTTCTAGTTTAATCTACACTTTTAGAAGCTGAAAAATTTGAAAACTTTCGAAATGGTGCAATTGGGGAGAATAATGGGGGAAATTGATCACAATATTTGGACTGTGATTTTATACTACACGGTCAAAATTGTGCACGGCTGGACATAATTCCTCCTTATTGGTCCAAAACACCATCTAATGTTCCTAAATATACATGACAGCCAATGGCGTAGCCAGGAGCCTGAGGAGTAGCAAGTATCAGTTGTTGTTTTGTGGCTGGTCCTTATTCGCATTCCGTGCCACAAGTACCTATTATATTGCCATTTTTATATAAGATCAATACTTATGTGAGGTTTTGTTCAGAGGCGTCGCCAGGGAATTATATTAGGGAGGATCCTAATAAGCCTGGAAAGGAAGGTTGCTACAATTATTGGCCATTGATAAATTTACTGGCTCCGCTACGGCACGTGATTTATTATAATCCTTTGCCCTGAATTCCCTCTTCTTCCTCTTTAATCCGGCCTTGGCAAAGTGTCGCTCTCGCCGCACTATTGCTTCTTGTGGTTCGAAGAGCGTGTCCTGAAAATCTCCCGTCATCTCCTGGATCCGTCAATTGGAAAATATGCCGGCTCTGTCCCTGCTTGTGATGCATTAATAACTACCGTTTGTTCTGAGTTCACTCCACCTTCCAAGCTACCGATGACAGCATAAATGATCCCGCTTGGAGAACGCCGGCCACGTGTTGCCAATTTTCCTCCCCATGGATTCGCCCCTGACTTGGTTAGGTTCAAAACAAGCATATCCGTAGGTAGACATGGTCGTATGAGAAGCTCAACCCCAAATTATATTCCCCTGAGTTCAACAACAATTAAAATATTTTCAAATAAGGTCCATGTGCTGTTTCTAACTTCTAGCAAATATCTGTCTGAGGTTCCCACCAATGTTCGGTCCCGGAAATTCCTTTGACACAGTTCCAAACAATTATGTTGCGAAATAGAAAAAAAAGAATGTAAGAGAACTCAACCGAATTTCACTGTCCCATGCCAAATAATTGGAAAGCTGGGCGAAAAACAACAGCGAGATGAATCCAGATTACAAGAAAAGGTGTTAATACGTGATATAATTAAAAATATTCTTAAGTATCTCACAGGACATCTGGAGACCTCACCATGTGCCAGAATAACACAGAGCGTCGAATGACGTTCGATCTACACATAGGCGTAGGAACGTCTCAAAGGGTAGGTGGGCCAAGATCGACAGCAGGGGCTCAACCAAGAATTCCGCAAAGTATCATGGTTGAGCACTTTTGGATAGAGAACCCGATAATCTTAATAGTGAACACACAACCTTCACCGCGAAGGGAGGGGAAGGGGGACAGGTCCCCTGGGCGCGCCTATGGCTAACAGCAACATGTGGTGCTGAAAAAGAACTATCATCGCAGTATAAGCATTTTCAAATTCACACTTATCGCTGGACTTGGAACCTTTTCACGACTGATGGATTATTTTGTAATAGTAGGTTTATCTTCCTGATGCGAGTGAAACCATTAGTATTACTGCTCAAACAAAATTTATTCAACTTCCGCTATGTGCGTTTGTAGGGGGAGGGGTGCAAGCTCATTAAACCCTCACTAATAGGTATGTGGTGTGCCATAGTTTTCATGATTTAGTTCTATGCGTCTTTAATATGCCCATTGTAAATGTTCACCGATGCCGGTGAGAAGAAAGAATAAGCAAGAACGTAGCTTACTTGCTGGCTCATGGCCAAAATAAGTCTCATGATTGATGCTGGAGAGGATGAGAAACAGGAATCACGGGTGATCGCTGGTTGAAAATTTTTTGATCCGGTGGGTGGCAGACCAAGATTGGCAGGCTGGCAGACTGGGGCGAAGCAAACGCAATAAATATAAATACATGGTATGGTATTCGTCCTCAGGGCCTATCTCCAACACAGGTGATAAGTCACCTCAATCATCTCTGTAGTGCACATCGTGCACCTCAGGATATCCGCCACTTGAAACGAAATTATACAACCACATTATGTGGCGCCGGGCTGAAACGGAACGTAAGCGCTTATTTAGGGGACCAACAATTCAGTGCAAAATAGCTGACAGGTGACAACACATGGTACCTCAAAGAGTACAGTACACATGGTACGTGTACAGACTTAACAGCCAAGGGCCCATCCTGAATTCAATTCGATGATTAGTTCTCTTCTTCCAACGTTTTATGTTGGCTAAGAAATCCGGATAACCGCTGAGCTTTGATGCACCTCATCTTTTTGGTTATATACGCTCCCAGATTGGCTACCGAACTGATGCTCTAGTTAGGTGTTCTCTTTCGGACCTTTCCGCGTTTCTTTATGTACGGATGTGTTTTAGGGCTCCAGCAAATTTTTGTTTTGGGGCCCGGCACAATTTTGCGACCCCAGCTCTTTTTTAAAGAGTTTTGTTGCCTTTTTGTGCACGATGATGTCTTTTAAGTATCGGCGCGTTTTCGCAGACCCCCGAAATGATTAATTAGTGCCCAGTCTTTAATTAGTGCCCGGTCATTTTGTTCCTTTTCTAGGACCATGTCGATCTTTAGGACCCAGCCTGCTTCTGAGGCCCCTATGCGGTCCCAAAGCCCTGGTGTGCTTTGTGCTTTGCCCGTTGTGTTTTTTTTTTTTAGCTCCCGGCGTGTTTATTTAGAGCTGCAACGCGCATGTTTTAAGGCCCTGCCGATTTTTGCAAGACTCATTACGCTTTGGAGGCCCCAGTGCATTTTCGTCCTCCAGTTGTGCTCTTAGGGTCCCGCTGTGTTTATTTGGGGTTCCTCGCTCACATTTGTGGGACCTCAGCACGATATTGGAGGTTCCGGTATAGTTTCTTGGGTCCCATCGCGACTTTTCGGGTCCAGGCGCGTGGTTTCTGGGGGATCAAACGCCAATTTTCTGGGCCCGACGCAATTTTTGGTGACTTCTTCTGAAGTATGCAAAGTCCGAGCCACGGTCTGATATTTTTTGGGCCACCGACATTTTTTTTGTCCCGCCGTGATTTATCGAGCTCCGGTACGTTTTTGGTGCCGTGCGCGATTTGTTAGGGCATCTGGTGGTATGTTTGGGCTAAGGGGCAATTTTCCTGCCTCGGACATTTGTTTTTCGGAAACTCACTTTATTTTCTATGGCTCCGGCTTGATTCTTGTCGGGTTCCTATGCGATTTTGTGGCCACGCTATGCTTATTTCTGGCGATCGACGCCAATTTTTGTGAGCACCGAGGGATATTTTTGATGCACCGACCAGAATTTATGGGACTACCGACAGGAATTTTGGGTCCCAAGTGCGAGGGGCGCGTTGTACTTATCTGGGCCCCAGCGAGATTTTGGCGTTCCCCGGCGCAAATGTTCGGGCCCGGCGCAAGCTTTCTGGTGTCCGCTGTATTTATTTATAGCCCCTAATTCTGGTGGCCCCGACGCGCATTTATGGGGCCACAGAAACTTTTTTTTGGGGGGGGGGGGACCCCGGCGCGATTCTTGGGTTCTTGAGAGCCCACCTCTTCAGGATGGAGAGGGGTGTGGCATTTGCCCCTTTGGTACGCCACTGCGGCTGTTCAACGTAGAGTAGAAAGGCCTTCAGAGTAGAAAGGCCTTTATGAGAACTTTCTTTCTGGAACTGATCTGTATTTTCCGGTGCTCGGGTCGACTCGATGGAGTCCCTTTGTGCTTTTTTTTGGGGGGGGGTCGATTTATATTTTTTGCAAGACTCCTCCGCGATATGTTTGGGCCCCGGTACGAGTCTTCGGGCTCCGGTGCATTTTTTGGCGGTGCTCCAACGCGCTTCTCTTCCGGGGTCCGACGCGTTTTTGGGATCTTTGATGCATTTTTTTTGGTTGCCACAGAGTGACATTCCGGGTAGGAATTGATTTTTGGAAAGTCAGCTGCAACTTTTGGGGCTCCAGCGTGACTTTTTGGGCCCCTAGTATGATTTCCAAGGGCGCGACGTTTCTGGGTCCAAGTGCAATTTTTTGATCATGTTGCCATTTGGTAGGATGCCTATCGCGAGTTTTAGTGGCCTCGACATGTCTTTTTGGGGCCCAACACGGTTTGGTTTCTTTTGGAGTGATTGCTGGGACCCCAGATTGGTTTTCCATATCCGGACTGTTGGGTGTTCCCGATGAGACTTTTGGGGCCCAGTGCGACCTGTCAAGTCCCAAGCGTGATTTTCAGGGGCCCGGGTGCGACTTTTTGGTACCTTCAGGCTCAGCGTGAATTTCAGGGGCCCCAGCCTAACCTTTTGGGGTTCCCGTTGTGATTTGAAGAACCCCGGCACGACTTTTTCGGCCCACACCGTGATTTTCTGGGCCAAGGCGCGAACTTTTGCGGCCCCAACGTGATTTTCAAGGACCGCGGTATGACTTATTTGTGCTCCCAGCGTGATTTTCAGGGACCCTGGTCCGACTTTTTGGGATCCCAGTGCAATTATCAGGGACCCCGTCCCGACCTTTTAAAACCTTAGCGTGATTTTCTGGGGCCCTGGTGCGACTTTTCTGGGTATCGGCGCGACATTTTTGGGTTCCCAGCGGTATTTTCAGAAGCCCGGTCCAACCTTTTACAGCCCTCAGCGCCATTTTTAGGGTTCCGGAACGATTTTTGAGGCCGCAATGTGATTATCAGGGGCCTTGGTGGGATTTTGGGGCCCCAACGTCATTTTCAGGCTTCCCTGCGCAAGTTTTTGAAGGCCCCAATGTGATTTTATGTGCCCCGATACGATTGTTGGGGGCACCAATATTTTTAGGGAGCCTGGCGCTATTTTTCTGAACACCGGCGCGATTATTGGGGGCCGACAACCTCTCGGGGGGGGGACTGCTGCAATGCCCACTTCGATACGCCACTGCGCATGCCCCAATTATTTTATAGCTTAACAATGACGTCTATAGAGTACATCCACAAAATCGACTTTCCTATGCCCATTTAACTGCTTGTACCACATGTAATGTTCAGAAATATACGCCCTGCAATTGGCCCAAATTCATCCCATTATCTTCGGGGCGGTTAAATCTCAACCTGGACGTACAAATCACTGGATGATGAAAAGCCTTGATAGTAGTTTCCGTTGTAATTAAGTGTTTTAGTACTTTTAATCCAAATGTCTTCGTTGAATAGATTATGGGATCAGAGCTTTTGCTAGGCAGAGATTGCTACATATACCACGAGCCCACCATGTGACCAAACCATTTCTGTTCAAAGACATAAGTTTAATAGTTAATTGGATCAGAGCCTTTGCTAGGCATATATTGCAACATATACCACGAGCCCGCCATGTGACCAAACCATTTCTGTTCAAAGACATAATTTGAATTCAATGTTAAACGTTGTCAGTGCCATTACGCAGCTACCCAGCTGAAGATCCACTCTGGTCAGTTGCCCAGCTCGTCATGTGCTTTCTCAAGTCATATGACAAGCATCATTCGTCACTCATCACATCATCACTCTTCATATCACTCATGTGACCTTGTCAGGTCGCATCACGAACGCCTAATCCTCTCGGGGCACTCTGAGATTCTGAGAGGTGTTCCCGCACTTGAAATTGATTTTATAGGGTGTGGACTACAGTATTGTATCTATGCCACCTTAATAAATGATGGAAATAATCATTTTGTTATGTTGGATGACTACCCAGACACCGATAATACCTAGAGATCGTACTCAAAAGGTTGGATGTGGTTTGGTGTGCTGTACCAAACTATGAAAATCCATTGGAATGTGAAGACACAAATTACGTTCGATTCCATACTAGTCACACAATGGACGTAGCGTAGCAGTAATTTTTGTATGATTCAATACTAAAATACACGTAAATGTTGAAGTGTATGACAGCTAGGACCAAGGCCATATATAATACATGGCTATGTAATATGAATGCAAGGAACCTGCACTTGCGAATTGCATGTCTTACCTTGATTGTGTTGCGTTACGGCCTTCAGCCTTTATAGCTTTATACTGTAGGCTATATTAATGAAATAGATGTTAAATATGTTAACAGTCAAAGAACCACAGTGAAACTCTAGGATGAATGTATGTTGGTACTGGCTGTCATATTATGTGCCTTATAGGCTTTTCATAACGTAATATAATGTGTCAATGCCCATACATCGGTGGCATTACATAAACTCCCGAATTAGTTGCATTGTTGCAAGGTCATGTCCAAGTGTGCATGACTTAAAAAATGAAGTGCTGCAATGTGGCATCTGCAGCTTTTACTTAGTTATCGATTGCAGGGAATTCTTCACATATTCAAATTCGTGCACGCTGCTTTTTAGGAAATTTAAATGTCTCAAAAGTGAGGGGGCCAGCTACCATGGTTGGCCCCCACTTCTTTGAAAAGTGGGTGGGCCATGGCCCCCTGCCCCCCCCCTGTTCCTACGCCTATGGATCTACACCAACATGGCCGACGCTGCTTGGTGCCACTATGTTCACGTATTGCTGGCGTTGTTGTAGTGAAAACAATTCGTAAGCTGATTGTCTAACACTAGCGATGCTGGCGAACGATACTAGACTTGCTGCTATCGGGGTAATAGTTGTCAGCAAACTTCGAGGTAGCGGAACCGAGTTGGCAAAAGATACATGCCGTTCGAAAGAGCACAACTTTCTCTATAGTTCCACGTGCTCGGCTCAAATTCGACTCTGCAACCGGGGAAGTCCCTGCGCTTGATGTTGCGCCTGGTTCCACAGTCGATCGGCGGCAACATAATGACGGGCAGTCCAATTTCGGACCTGGTGCCTCTGCTGATGTCGGCCAGCAGCCAGCTGACTCTTCTGGCGTCATCAGGAGAGAGCAGGAACGTGCCCATCCGCGGCTTCTATTCCAGCTACAGGAGGAACGTCACTCGACCTGACGAGATTCTGCTGTCTGTGACAGTGCCCTTCACCGGCGAAGTGAGTCCACCACCTTGCTGTCAGTGACAGTGCTCTTTACTGGTGTGGTGAGTTCACCACCTTGCTGTCCGTGACAGTGCTCTTCACCGGCGAGGTGAATTCACCACCTTGCTGTTAGTGGTCGATCTATCCACTGCGTGCCACATGTCGTTCATAAGTCGCGGAGTGCTACATGATCTGCTAGTCTCAGCATCTAGCTATGGTATTCCCTTGTTGCAATTAACTTTTCATCGCTGGTCACGGACAACGGAGATTGTCGTGGGTGCTGAAATAGCGGTCGCAGTCGGTTCGTGTGTGCATTATATGTACATGCATATTCATAGGTTCACTATATGATGGCCGGTATTGATATTTTGAAGTCCTTACTCCTTTATAGACAGGCAGAAGTTCCCTTTCATACCCCCGTGATCATGGTTCTTCAAGTGCCAGGTGAGTGAAGAAGGTTTTGAGCATCAACACACGTTTATTCACACCACTCCCCGCTCTTTTTCTCTTGACAGTGCCCGCCACCGTACATTAGTGCGACGACTCTCCTGGAAGTCACTTCAGACATACTAGTCTATTCGCTAATGCTAGCACCGAATAGTAAGGTGTATTAGTAGTTAACTCTAGCCTGTGAGCTAAAGCCTGTGAAAATTTGAGGACCGATTATAATTATGTGTTGGTGGGACTTAGGGGGTCTATATCGGAACTCCTGAATAGTCAAAACTCCAAACCCTCAGTACCTCGAATCTCAAGTTCACAATGGCTTCAGAACCCAACAACTGGTGATGGCAGACTTCGATGGGCAAATTCAAAACCCCAGTGCATGAAGACCTCAATGTTAAAAAAATTAAAAACCACCAGTGCTCCGAATATGCCGGTGTTTCAAACCACCATTTTCGCTTTATTTTACTCTGAATGCTGAAATATACAATGCTCGATGTTCTGAAATCTCCGAATGAGCTGAAATGCGGGCAGAACGGCAGACGACGTTGGAGCACATCACAATCCGGACTCTGCCCCGACAGAACCGTGCAAAAACGGCACAAGTGGCTGTATGCCCACACGACTGGCGCTGGCTGGGGTATCGAGTACACCCGCGGAAATTCCAAACAGATTCCTCAATCGAAGAATGGGCGGGGTTGGACATGACCCCGGTATCTCCACACCTCCTGGACTACTAAACAAAACACATGGCTGTTTTAACCAGGGAGGGGGTATTAATGCGCCGTGCTTGATGTACCCAGCTGATTTTTCCCCATCCGCATGGCACCATATAGAAGCAAAAATCCACAGGGGGAGTGACGGTATCCGCTCCATACCGGAATGCCGTTGATCAATGCTGCTCACTGTTGTGCGGCAATGCCTCATCAGCCTTGTCCTTCTATTGTATATTATGTTTGAGCATGCGCACCAGTGTTTCCGCGCTCCAATCCCTGTAGTACCTTCCCTCCGTGCACCCTGCTGTCTACCCATTGACCTGCTTGTGTAATGGCACATGTGATAGCCGCTTTTTGCACTTGGTGTCATCGCGACGAAGCTAATAATAACGACTATCGAAGTGGGGGTATCTGCATTTAGACAATGCGATGAAGTGCATTACTTCTCAGATTCTGCTTTCCTTTGAATTTTCAATCGCTGGAGCCGTGCAAGGTTCCATGAGAAGAGTGGCAGTTGATTTAATGTTGACTTTGAGGTTCAAATTATTCCAGGATTTGTGCAAGTGGTATTTCTGAACATTTGTATGATATGTTCAGGAATTTTCGAGTGTTTTCTTGGATAAAAGATGCCTCCTTGTTGGTTGATTCCTTATTACTTCAAATCAGGGGCGGACCGAGGAATTGTCATAGTCACGGAACTTTTTGATCGCACCTCCTATGCACGCATTTTATGCTTCATAAATTGAAGACTCATCATTCAGGTTATATGCTTATATGCTTATTTGCCGCATGCTTATAGGATGTCCAACGACAGCCATGACTGAATCTGGCAACCTGTTCAAATGGCTAGTCACCATCTGCCTGAACATCTTTTCTCCCATTACCTTTCTGCATATACCTTTGAATAATTTACACGCGTCACCCTTGTATATGTTGCTCTCACCGTTTCTCTTTTTTATCGTCTCCTTTAACACGCGCCCTGGAGGGCTTCTGGAAATTACGCGCACTGGAGTGGGGGGAGGGGCGGATTCCGCCCCACATTTGCTAATGCTCACATTGTTTATGCATACAAATGGTAAAGAGAAAAGCTTATTAGATGATATGGGTATTTCCAGATTTTCCAGACACGACATAAAACCGTCGACATAACACAATCAGACACGACAGAACACCGTCAGACACCACTAATGCTGTTGACATAACACCATCAGACACGATAGAACACCATCGACATAACACCATCAGACACGATATAACACCGTCGACATAACACTGTCAGACACCACTTATGCTTAACACCGTAGACTTAACACGCGCCCCGGGGGGCCTCTTAAAATTACGCGCATGGAGGGGGAGGGGGCGGAACCCGCCACCTAAGATCTCGGCTCCTATTAAAGCTGGAGTAACGAAATTCTCAGGGTGGATGGATACGGTAGTGAACTCTATCATGTGCGCATTTCATTACCTTAGGTTAATATCTTCCAGGTCAAATGAGGTCGCATGTCAAAATTGTCTTGTTTTGCGTGGCTTGGCTTGTCATTATTATGGATCGCTGTGATTGTGTTAAAATGCTTTCAAATGGGCATCAATGATGTTTTGGACATTACTAATGATGCAATACAGATGCTAGACCCGGCATTTGACCTCAGGTCACCTATATAGTAGCACTTTATCAGGTCAGTTACCTGTTCCAGTTGCCGGAACCGGGTCGCCCGCCCGACTGCTCGGTCAGGCGGCTCGGCGCAATCGGCTTCGCGAAGAAAGGAGTGAAGTACATGAAGTATGGAAACGCTTAGGTACACAATGACACAGCAGTTTTTAGGGTGTGTAGGGAGTAACATGCAGTGACATCAATCGCATGACAGTCATTTGCATTGATGACAACAGTCCAGTTGACCAAGTTTGGTTCCATTAACCTGTCATGAACTTGACCTGACTTGACCTCGGTGACCTAACATGACCTTGAAACTATATAGCATAACAATATAAATCAAACAAGTTGCTAGTATTGCCAAGAACACTTCGCTTTTGCCAATATATGAGAAGCGCATCAGCGCCGATTTTTGTGGTCTGGCGCTACTAAATGTTTTGAGTTTAACGGCCTCTACCTCGAAAAATATTCAGCCTATTTCCGTTTTTCTTGCGTTAAACGACGCGCCGGACATTTCTAAGTAGGTACGCAAAAAATTGCGTATATCGACTGGTAAAATATGGAGTGATTTATGAAAAACCGGAGGGATGGGCGTTTCGCCGCCCCCCCCCCTCCAGTGCGCTTGTTAACACGCGCCCTGGAGGGCCTCTGAAAATTACGCGCACTGGAGGGGGTGGGGGGGGGGGGCGGATTTCGCCCCCCTCCTCAGATCTCGGCTCCTATTAAAGCTGGAGGAACGAAATTCGCAGGGTGGATGGGTACGGTAGTGAACTCTACTATGTGCAAGTTTCATGACCTTGGGTCAATATCTTCAAGGTCAAATGAGGTCACATTTGCCAAAATTTTCTTGTTTTGCGTGGCTTGGTTTGCCATTTTTATGGATCGCTGTCATTGTGTTTAAATGCTCCAAAATGGGCATCAGTGATGTTTCGGACATTACTAATGATGCAATACATATGCTAGACCCGCTATTTGACCTCAGGTCACCTATATAGCAGCACTTTATCAGGTCAGTTACCTGTTCCAGTTACCGGAACCGGGCCGCACGCCCGACTGCTCCGTCGGGCAGCTCGGCGCAATCGGCTTCGCGTAGAAAGGAGTGAAGTACATGAATAAAATATGCAAACGCAATGACGAACAGTACAAATGACAAACAGTAGTGCATTTATGACAACATTCCAGTTGACCAAGTTTGGTTCCATTAACCTGTCATAAACTTGACCTGACTTGACCTTGGTGACCTAACATGACCTTGGAACTATATAGCATATCAATATACATCAAACAAGTCGCTAGTGTTGCCAAAAACACTTGCCCTTATGCGGATATACGGGAAGCGCATCAGCGCCGATTTTTGGGGTCTGGCGCTAGGAATGTTTATGACTTTAACGGCCCCCAACTCGAAAAAATTTTCGTCCGACTTCCATTTTTAATACTTTAAACGACGTGCCGGTCATTTCTAAGCAGGTACGCAGAAAATCGCGTATATCGACCGGTAAAATCTGCAGTTATGTACGAAAAACCGGAAGGGTGGGCGGATTTCGGCCCCCCCCCCCTCTCCAGTGCGGGTGTTAACACCATCGAACACGACAGAACACAGTCAGACACCACGTATGCGTAACACCATCGACATAGCACCATCAGACACGACAGAACACCGTTAGTGCAATGCCATTGTCATCAGCCATAGGCTACAGCCATCAGCTTAGGCCTGATACAGTTTAGATTTACACATTTATTCTGTATCTTAAACAAATAATGAGTTCTCGAGATGTGGAGAGGAATCAAAGGACTTTGACTTCCATGCTTTTGACAGATATGAACTAGCCTTTCTGCTCTCCCTCGTTATCCACCACGAGGGTGGATTACGAGTGAATCCACCATGAGACGTCCCCTCACAATTCTATTGTTTTGCTTGATGACGACAATGGTATTGTTTGCATGATGGTATTGCATGATGATGTAAATGGTACGGTGAGGTAAATATGGGGCTAATGTCGGTTTCCTCCTGTCGAAATGCTATGATACTGTCCCATCATATCACAATCGTGCTTTCCGTTTCAGAATGAGTTCTTTATGGGCTACAAACAGTCCCACAGGAGGGACGACGATATTGCTATCGTGAATGCCGGCATGTTCGTGTGCATGCGCGGGGAAGAGATCGAGTCTCTGCGGCTGACATTCGGTGGCATGGCAGCGACGGCGGTCTGCGCGAACAACACAGAAGAAAAGCTGGTTGGCAGGTACGTTTTTCATCCGGCGGATGGGATCTCGAAATTCCTGGTTAGATCATTATCTTTTTCCACGGTCTGGTGTTTGCAGCAATATTCCGTCTTTCCATTTCTACATAGTCAGCACCACTAACCACACTCCGTTCATTACACCTACAGATTTTCAGTTTGAAACCAGCCTCCGCATACTGGGACTAAGCACTTCCAGTTTTGTACATATCCATACCAAAAGGACAGTACTTGGTACATTGCTCTTTTGCTGAGCCTCAGTAGATAGTCACTAGAAAGGAAGCGTTTCTCGATTATGTCTATCCCTTTTCCTGTGCAACCGCATATAATCCTATTGTAGATAGCGGTGCCAACGCTGTAAATATAGAGAGACCGAACATTACTGCAATCAATAGATCATTTTAAAAGATATCACTTGTGCTATTGCCATGACTCGCCTTTACCCTTTCAAAAAGTGTCACAGTTGACAACGTGGCGAAATATACTGAATTGTCCGAACTCCTTTAGCCCGGCACGGTTCTAAGAGCTGAACCAAGTTTCGTCTCCTCCGCCCTCACCTCACCTCTTGCACAGCTATGCGCTGTCACATTGCTGCTGCAACATTCTGTGACAGCAGCAATGTTACAGCAGCAATGTGACAGCAGCAATGTGACAGCAGGAATGTGACAGCAGCAATGTGACAGCAGCAGTGTGACAGCAACAATGTGACAGCAGCAATGTGACAGCAGCAGTGTGACAGCAGCAATGTGACAACAGCAATGTGACAGCAACAATGTGACAGCAGCAATGTGACAGCAGCAATGTGACAGCAGCAATGTGACAGCAGCAATGTGACAGCAGAAATGTGACAGCAGCAGTGTGACAGCAGCAATGTGACAGCAGCAGTGTGACAGCAGCAATGTGACAGCAAGAATGTGACAGCAGCAATGTGACAGCAACAATGTGACAGCAACAATGTGACAGCAACAATGTGACAGCAACAATGTGACAGCAGCAATGTGACAGCAACAATGTGACAGCAACAATGTGACAGCAACAATGTGACAGCAGCAGTGTGACAGCAACAATGTGACAGCAACAATGTGACAGCAGCAATGTGACAGCAACAATGTGACAGCAACAATGTGACAGCAGCAATGTGACAGCAACAATGTGACAGCAACAATGTGACAGCAGCAATGTGACAGCAACAATGTGACAGCAGCAATGTGACAGCAACAATGTGACAGCAGCAATGTGACAGCAACAATGTGACAGCAGCAATGTGACAGCAACAATGTGACAGCAACAATGTGACAGCAGCAATGTGACAGCAACAATGTGACAGCAGCAGTGTGACAGCAACAATGTGACAGCAGCAATGTGACAGCAGCAGTGTGAACAATGTGACAGCAGCAATGTGACACCAGCAGTGTGACAGCAACAATGTGACAGCAACAATGTGACAGGAACAATGTGACAACAGCAATGTGACAGCAGAAATGTGACAGCAGCAATGTGACGGCAGCAATGTGACAGCAACAATGTGACAGCAACAATGTGACAGCAGCAATGTGACAGCAGCAATGTGACAGCAGCAGTGTGACAACGGCAATGTGACAGCAACAATGTGACAGCAGCAATGTGACAGCAGCAATGTGACAGCAGCAATGTGACAGCAGCAATGTGACAGCAACAATGTGACAGCAACAATGTGACAGGAACAATGCAGCATGCTGGTTTGATGCAAACATAGCTGCACATATATTTAGCAAAAGGCCCAATCAACAACAAAGGCACTTTGCACAGGCAGCAACAATACTTTGTGCATTTCGTCGAAAGGAATTGTAAACGCATGGTAAAGAACAAACGCGAACTGCATATTCTGCGAAGTGTGAGTTATCATGTGGGTAGAAACATAAAGTGCAGTCTAAGGTTTAATGAGCACCACAAGATTGGGAAGAGCAGTGCAAAATTCACGCCTACTGTGTGAACTCTGTGCCAGCCGGACACTTGGGGATGCTGTGTCTTAGCAGTCATTTATGTGCGGTAGCGGTTGCCACAAGGGCAAACGAACATCAATACTAAGTATTCAAATTAGAGGACACATACACTACTCAATAGGAACCATGCCTCATGGGAGTTGTACCCCAAATAATATTAGTTCGCTGTCCCGAACAACACCACGATGCAGACGTGCTTCACCTTGCAACTGCTGTACCCGGCAAGCGGAGTGTGAAATTGGGGCCGGTCTGAAGATGTTATCGCTGCTTAAACCTGTGGTCATACACCACAACTGTGTGGGACGTGGTCGCTTTTTGAGCTGAAAAGTAGATGCAAATAATGCGATATTTAAGGCAACTAAGTATGATCGACATCTAGATATTAATATAGGCTAAGATAATTAATATGTCTGCACTATTATTATCGAAAAATATCGGTCGAATTTGTATGTTAACTCCGCCGAGCTTCTGGGTGGAATGATAATTTCTGCTTGGGCCCAATGTAGGAAGGCAATGCGTGCTGCCGATTTTGTTAGTGGGCCCACCCCCAGGGTCCCATGTTACGAGAGCAGGAAGTTGGTGGGGCCCATCCCAAAAGGTCCCATGTTACGAAACCGAGAAGCTGGTGGGGCTAAGGTCAAGATGGTGCGGCCCCGGCCTCACCAAAAGCATAGGAACCTCGACCTCGGCGACCAAGTACGATGGATGAACCCGTGTGTACATTGTGACATACATTGTGTGATGTATGTCATAGATCGGTAAGGCTGGTTGGATGGTGTTGCTACGACATTATTCGCTGGCTGGAAGTGTGTGTTGGCAATGTTGGGAAGGCCGCAATATTTAGTTTAGGAATGGATTAGCAAAAACTTTAGCCGCTTTTTCTTCCACTCAGCGACAGGGACGTTGATTTCTAAAAAATTGTGTGAGCCACAATACATAGAGGCAATGGCCAGGTCCAAATATATTGGGGCACACTCCGTAGGGTCTCATGTGAAAAGTTGGAATTATTGCTGGGCAAAGTGAGCATTGAGGGGCACTTACCCCTCAAAAGTATACAAGACAACGCCCATGTATAGCGAAGATCAAATGTGTAGCTAGGTAGCTTATCTACTGATGTTCCTCGCAAGCATGCTTCGCCAAATAATTCACTTGGTAAAATGCGTGGATCGCATAAGACGTTTGTGGAAAAATTAATGCAGGATAAAGACAACTATTTTTCCTTCCCATGGCATTACCTTAATTCAATGCATGGTCTGGTTTCCGAGTTCTGGCTTAACTCTATTGCGGTCGGGCTCCTTTATCCCTAATTCTGTGAGACCTCTCCCTTGAGATATCGGAATCAGTTAAGTCGATTTTTTAAAACTGAATCGATCAAATTAATTATGCTGATATAATGCACACCGTTCGGTTGTTAAAATGTCAACACCAAAAACAATTGAACGTCGAAGTGAAGAGGAAAACCATTGGGAAATGTTGATCAAAATCATTGGAGGCTGTGTTTGCATTTTGCACCGGAAAAAATGTGCATAGTTAGATGTAAAACATTCTTAATGGTTTATAGCACCATTTGCTATTCATACATGATCATTTAAAACACAAATGGCGTAACCAGAAGCATAAGGAGGAGATGGCATCACTTGTTCTTCGTGGCAGGCCCTTCTTCGCAGCTCGTGCCATAGATACCTATTATTGTGTCATTACTATATAACATCAATACCTTCCGTGAAATTTTTGTCCAGAGGCGTCGACAAGGAATTATTCTAGGGAGATTTCTCAGAGGCCTGAATAGGAAGGCTACTCAAATTATTGGACATTTGGAAGATACCACGGCTCTGTCATTGAACGTGATTTATTCCAATTGTTGCTTTAAATGCACCCCTCCCCTCCTTGATCCTCCATTGACAAGGCATCACCTCACCGCGCCATTACTTGCTGTGGTTTGAGTAGGGTATTTGCTGAATACATCTCGAAACCTCCTTGATCCGGCATTGGGAAAATCCCTGGTTCCGCCATTGCTTGTAATGCATTGTTATCGTTAGTCCTGAATTCGTTCCATCCGCCCAACTTTCCAGTGGCAAGGTAAATAATATCGCTTGGAGAAAACCGGTCACGTGTTGTCCATTTTCCCTCCCATGCATCTGCTCATGTCGCGATTACTGATTAGGCTCAAAAGAAGCATTTCCATAGGTAAAAAGCTAGTATGAACAGTTTAGTTCCACATTATTGTCATCGGAACGGTACAACCATGAAAATATTCCGGACCATATGCTGTTACCAAATTTTCGCAAGCATTCATCGGGGATGCCTTCTAATATTCGCTCTTGGAGTCGCTTTTGATAGAGGTAAGAAATAAAAATTGTGACAATATGTAGAGAAATAAGTTACCAAAAGTATTCAATTGTCATGCTCTTATTCCAATGAGTTAGGTAATAACCGGCGAATAACCACAGGACCTTGGAGAGAAATCCTTTCCCCTTTCGGAATAGGGCTAATGTAACACTTGTCGACAATAAATTTTACTAACACTCCTGCGTACTTCTTTGATACGAATTGAATTAAATATAGCAATTAATCACTATTAAAGTGAGATATCTTCCATTGCGTTCTATGCATAACCAAAGCAGAAAGTTCATCGGGAAACAAAGCATGTTCCGTTCAGTGCTGAACCTCGTTTGCCATGTACAAAACACAGCCGTCACCTGCAGGCGGTGGCAAGATTCGACCCTGCACGAGGCCATGCAGCTGCTGCTGGACGACCTGCCGCTGGACGCCGGAGCGCCGGGAGGCATGACCGAGTACAGACGTACGCTGGCCGTTAGCTTCTTCTTCAAGTTCGTCGTGCAGTGCCGCGCCTGGCTCACGGGCCGAGTGGAGCCAGAATGTGCGTCCCTGCTGCAGCCGTTCAGCCGTCCGACACCCGTCTCGTCGCAGCTCTTCCAAGTGGTGGGTGGTGTTGACCGTCAGATACGGGATGTGCGGATCTCGATTGCAAGACATAAGCCGGGTCACTGTATTATTATCTTCCCCAAAAATACAATCATGCTAACCCCGAAATTGCACAGAACGCCGAGTTGCTATATGCACTGCAACGCTTGATGTTCTCAGTATGACATGAGCCGCTACTGCTGGGCGGAGGACGGTCGGAGTACAAATAGCTATGACAGGTGCTCGGCTGAGGATGGTCGGTGTGTGATTGGCTGCCGCAGGTGTCGGGCTGGAGATGGTCGGTGTGTGATTGGCTGCCGCAGTGCCGGGCTGGAGATGGTCGGTGTGTGATTGGCTGCCGCAGGTGTCGGGCTGGGAATGGTCGGTGTGTGATTGGTTGTCGCAGGTGTCGGGCTGGATATGGTCGGTGTGTGATTGGCTGCCGCAGGTGTCGGGCTGGAGATGGTCGGTGTGTGATTGGCTGCCGCAGGTGTCGGGCTGGGAATGGTCGGTGTGTGATTGGTTGTCGCAGGTGTCGGGCTGGATATGGTCGGTGTACGATTGGCTGCCGCAGGTGTCCGGCTAAGGATGGTCGGTGTACGATTGGCTGCCGCAGGTGTCGGGCTGGGAATGGTCGGTGTGTGATTGGCTGCCGCAGGTACCGGATGACCAGCCCGTGCAAGACCTTGTGGGTCGGCCGGTGGCCCATGTGTCGGCTCAGAAGCAGGCGACAGGCGAGGCCCTGTACTGCAGTGACCTGCCTTCGCTGGAGGACGAGCTACACGCCGGACTCGTGTTCTCCACCCGCGCACACGCCCGCATCGTGGCCGTACACGAGGAGGAGGCCCTCCAGGAGCCCGGAGTCACCCACTTCTTCAGCGCCAAGGATCTTGCGCCCGAGAGAAACATGTAAGATATATTCTGGCTGTACTTAAAGTTAGTGTAATAAAACTTGACTACCTTGTTGGTGCTATATCTACTTTAAGTTGTGTTTTCTATTTTGCGTCGTCGCATGGATCTGACTACACACTGCAGTTTTGTCACATGTATACATACATACACATAAATGGGTGGCGAGGTTTGAAGGTTATTGGTGGGGACCAATGCATAAAGGCAATGAGTGCTGCCAATTTAATTGGTGGTGCCCACCATGTAGGGTCCCATATTAATAGAGCAAGAAGTTGGTAAGACCAAGGCAACTATGGTACGGCCCAGACCCCACTGAAGGCATAGGAAACTCCACCGTTGTATGCATATAAGGGTATAGGCATAGAGTTACTTCATGTAAATATACACGGGAGGATGAATATATTACGGCAACATTTCTTCCCTCAGAAAGTGCTATTGCTGTATAGAAGGTACCTAGATGGGCTGAAACCGTGTCACCTACCTACCGTGCGTACAAACCTGCTCTTCCATCGTCTATACACTGGTTTTGTGAGTTGCATTTGTTTTCAAAACTTTAAAAAAATTATAAGAAGTCCTGGATCACGTAAATTATGCAAACTATGTATCCCTGGATATTGGATCTTGTCGTGAGCTTACGGCGGACATTTTCCGTAACCATTGGCATCTTGTCAAATTTTGGTACATTTAGCCAGGCTTTCGCAGCATTTAGTTTTGAATACCGGAAGCAATTTGCCGCTATAGCAGGCGACGAAATTGTGTTCCGCAGCATCGTGAAAGTGGTGACGGGGTGGCCAGCACCGGCGCCAGCACCGGCGTCCTGGAACTGCTATGCATATGAGCAGGTACCGCCACAAAACGTCTTTGGCGTGCTATTTAACACTGTCTTTCCAATCGATACACTTAAAACATCGTTAGCGGTTTTCGAAAATCATGAATTACGATCAACGAACACAACGACCACCTGTCCTATCACAAGTTCATCAGTCCAAGGGCAGGGTCGTCTGTCCCATCGCAGGGTCATCCGTTTCACCACTCTTCAGTCACACTCACAAGATCACCTCTGCCATCGCAGGTTCACCTGTGCTCTCTCCCACCAGGCATCAACAAAGACGCATTTATAAAATCTTGAGTTTTCAGGCAGGACATTTTTTTTCAGTGCTTTCATCGGGACGATTCCCTGGTGAGACCGACTGGCAGCTCAAGCACCCGCTCCATGACTGCCAACATGTATATTTGAACGTGAAAGCACGCAAGTCAGACTACTCTGTATAACTAATGATTTCGAAGAAACCACTTCCAACATACAATCTGATTTAAACAAAAACTCAACCACATACCTTTGACATTGATATATGTGATGTTTTCATCTAAATAATCGTCAGAATGAACTGACCAGATCCAAACAAGTAGAGGCGTGACATTCTTTCATCGCTAAACGTCACCTAGTCTCCTGACGAACGTTCCAGTCAAGCGAACGATCGGTATCCCTATCAAATATGCTTTAGACACTGCAGACCTGCCACGTCAAGACATTCCAGAAAACACCATCGGCGCAATGCTTCGATCGGATCTCTCGATCGGTTCGATCTCGATTCAATCGGATCAGACATCTACCTCCGAAGCGTTACCCGACAAGCCATTCGGTGGCCTGGTGACCGTCAACGTACAACACAAGCGCCCGTGTGGTTCATCATCAGACATCACAGCGACTGCTCCAGTGATCCCGACAGCATATGCCGTAGCCTTAAATACCTGACAGTTGCCGAGCCATCTGTAGGACTGTGATCCCGAGAAATGCCCTCCGGCGCCAACCAGAGGTCAATCTCCTGGCAGCGGTTATCGACAGCGAGCTTAAAGTCCGTGAGCGAACCGTCTCGCGCATTCTGAGAAGCCGACAAGCAGGTGAAGAGGAAGGATCCACCATTTCCGGCTGCAGCTGGTCAACTTTCGGGCAGACGACTACCGGCGTGAGATCGACTACTGGGAGCAACTGGAGATCACGGAGCCGGCGCTAACCAGAGGGCGAGATCAGGCGGACGACTACGAGAGTGTGATCGACTGGGAGCGACAGGAGATCACGGAGCCGCCGCTGACCAGAGGCATGCCGGAGGGCGAGATCAGGCTACTGGTCGACGAGCCGCTGCAGGTTGAGCGGCACTTTCGTATTCAGGCTGTGGAGCGCATGGTGAAGGTGGTGATGGAGCAAAGCGTCAGACGCAATGGTGATGCGGACATCGGGGGATCTTCAGCTAAATATATAAAACAGGTAGGTTCTTCGTGCCATTCAATAACTCTAAAATATGCGACCGCGACAAGCGCGCCCGGATGCTCACTAGTGTGTGCGGAAGGAATATTTACAATTTATGATACTGTCTCCATACAATATGATTCGAAGTGCATCTATTAAAGTTGGCTTGCTTTCAGATTTCAATTTCATTGCCACTTAGGCTGATATATTGAACATATCGTATCTTTGCGAATAGTCTTCTTGAACTATATTCTGGTAAGCATACCCCATAGGCGGCGGGCCGACGGCGGCTCGACGACTACTCGCCGGCCTGCAGTCGGTGCACGACGCCCTCCACACGCAACCAGTCCCTATTACTCACTATTGCTCACTAGCATAGTGCATGGTGGCCGACACACGAAACCAGTCCCTATCACTCACTATTGCTCACTAGCATAGTGCATGGCGGTCGACACACGCAACCAGTCCCTAGCACTCACTGTCGCTCACTACCGCAGTGCACAGGGGCCGCCTTGATCTGAGCTGAATCACCAGAGCTCACTGTCTCTCACTACCGCAGTGCACAGCGGCCGCCTTGACACGAGCTCAGCCACCAGTACTCAATGTCGCTCACTATCGCAGTGCACAGCGACGACCTTAACCCGATTGCGCGGCCACCGGCAGCGGGGGCAGCTCGTCTCCGCCCGGCAACATCCGTCACGGACGGGATGCCCCATCCTTTCCCTGCAGCACGGGATCGCCTCCCGCCCAGCCTCCTGCCCTGACTCGTCCAGCACGGGATCGCCTCCCGACCCGCTTCCTGCCCTGACTCGTCCAGCACGGGATCGCCTCCCGACCCGCTTCCTGCCCTGACTCGTCCAGCACGGGATCGCCTCCCGACCCGCTTCCTGCCCGGACTCGTCCAGCACGGGATCGCCTCCCGACCCGCTTCCTGCCCTGACTCGTCCAGCACGGGATCGCCTCCCGACCAGCCTCCTGCCCCGACTCGTCCAGCACGGGATCGCCTCCCGACCAGCCTCCTGCCCTGACTCGTCCAGCACGGGATCGCCTCCCGTCCCGCATCCTGTCCTGGTTCGTCCAGCACGGGATCGTCTCCCGTCTCGCCTCCTGCCCCGACTCGTCCAGCACGGGATCGCCTCCCGTCCCGCTTCCGGCCCCGACTCGTCCAGAACGGGATCGTCTCCGGTACTGCCTCCTGCCCTCGCTCATTCAGCACGGGATCGGCTCCCGTTCCGCCTCCTACCCTGGCTCGTCCAGCACCCGCAATGGTACGATTTCGACGGCTTCAGCAGCCACAAAAAGCTGTATGTTCCGTGGCCTCCGAACGCACTGTGAAGCTGCACCCATGCATGAACTGCATCACTGCGCATAGTGATACAGTTAATTTTGTCTTCTCTCCAGAACTGCGCTGATGAAAGATGAAGAGGTGTTTCGGGCGGACACAGTGACCTCGATGGGTCAGTTGATTGGCATTGTGTTGGCGTGTGACCTAGCCATAGCTCAGCGAGCCGCCAGGAAGGTCAAGGTCACATATGAGAACCTGCCACACATCATAACCATTGAGGTATGTGGAAGCGACATTATAACACACAGGTACGTTTTACAGAATGCGTGAACCATGACACACGCCATGGTCACAAAGGTTACATAATGCGTAGTTTCAGCCAATCCAGATATGACAACCGCATGGTGATCCTTACTGTCACAATTTGTGGCCATCTTAGCCGCTAAAGTATAAATGGGTTATATGAATTGGTTCTCCGACTTCGAACAAAAAATTACTGTTCAGATTTGTACAGCTAATATACGGTGAGTACGATTACGGCAATATTTATGTCATGAACTATTCCTAGTTTTCGAACACATGCCATTTGTGTGAAAACGTCGGGAATAGTCGATCATTTCGGGGGAAGCATAGCACCGTGGCCTCATAAATCCGCCATTGTCAATACCTATATGATTAGCATCAAGGTAGATCATGCATACATGGCACATACAACCACTGGTTTATGGGTGCATATGTCGACGTGCACTGATCGAACGTTTGTATGGAACAGAGCGCGATGCGCGCGCCAGGCAAGGTCTACCGGCGACCGCTGTGGACCGTATCTGTGGACCGAGTATGTGGACTGTGTCTGTGGACCGTGTCTGTGGACCGTGTCTGTGGACAGTGTATGTAGGCTGTGTCTGTGGACCGTGTCGGTGGACAGTGTGTAGACCATGTTTGTGTACTATGTTTCTGGGCCGTGTCAGTAAACTGTGTTCGTGGATCGTACATGTGGACTGTGTAAGTGGAACGTGTCTGTGGACCGTGCCTGTGGACCGTGTCTGTGGACTGTGTCTGTGGACTTGCTTGTAGACTGTGTGACTTGTCTGTAGACCGTATTTATGGGCCGTGTCTGTGGACTGTGTCTGTGGACCGTGCATGTGGACAGTGTCTGTGGACTGCGTTTGTGGACGGCGTCTATGGACTGTCTGTGGATCATGTCTGGGGACCGTGTCTGGAGATCTTGTCTATGGACCGTATCTGTGGACCGTGTCTGTGGACCGTGTCTGTGGACCGTGCATGTAGACAGTGTCTGCGGAGTGTGTCTGTGGACCGTGTCTGTGGACTGTGTCTATGGACTGTGTCTATACACTGTGTATGTAGACCATGTCTGTGGACCGTGACTGTGAACTCAGATGTCTGGGAGTAAGTGGCCTTACTGCTCGCATCTTAAAAATAATGATGTGATGCGCTTGCGATCTCCCTCGGTATTCTGTGCAGGCTTTCCCTCGAACTGGGCATGACTCCCACTGTGTCGAAACAGGCAAACGTAGTTCGCATTTTCATGGACTCCAGTATTTAGGCAAGCGACCACTGTCCAGTGTCTCTTTTACCGATGAGCTTCATGATCTTGGAATAAGTTGAACATGAGTGCTTGCTATAACACTAAGCCTCTTCAGAGCGCAATCCTTTAAGGTCCGATTCAAACAGACCGACATCGGCTTCCTACATAATGTATTCCATAGCCGTTTGGTCTGTGTGCACCTAGCCTCTCTCTTCGGTCTGCACATTCCTGGTCGCCACACGCACCAATGCGACTTATTCCACATATCTAGGGCCCTTGTTCTGACGGTTCAGAACTGCTTGCTGGAACGCATACCGAAAAATGCAAACCGATTTCCTTCCTCTTGTCCGCATGTGAATTGTCTTGTATCCCAGGCATGTATTCGCCATGAGGTGTGTGCAGATGTGTATACGCCAGGCACGTATTCGCCATGAGGTGTGTGCAGATGTGTATACGCCAGGCACGTATTCGCCATGAGGTGTGTGCAGATGTGTATACGCCAGGCACGTATTCGCCATGAGGTGTGTGCAGATGTGTATGCGTCAGGCATGTATTTCCCATCAGGTACGCGCAGGTGTGTATACGCTAGGGATGCATTCGCCATAATGTGTGTGTTCCCAGTGTGTGTGTGTGTGTGATGGGGGGGGGGGAGTTGCACCAACGCCTCTACACTGAGAGGGTCTCCACTAAAGAGCAAATTCGGATGCTTTTTTGCCTGCCGACGAATACGATTATTGGCCTTCAAAATACGACGAATATTCGGCTATTCGATCATCCTATGCTCGTTGGCGATTAATTCGATTAATCTAATTGCATGAAATCAGCATCCGAATACAGAACGAAACCAAAGAAATTACTTCACGATAACTACCAAACATGAAAACTTTAGTTTTGGAAATACTTTTTGTCCAAACTTTTCTCTGCAGTAAATATATTTGTGCTTTTGTCTGAACTTTTAAAATGCATTTATATAAATTTGTGCGTTTTATTTACGGGTATAAATTGTATTCCCCGTGCGGGGTTGATTGTAATTCGAATACGAACACCAAGTTCGAATAACCAGCACTGTTATTTCACTGTAATTGACACTGTACACTGTACAGTGTGCTGGAGCTTGTAGATATTTTAAATTTAGAGAGGAAGGGGGTTTCCTATGCTTTTGAACCTCTTTGATGGAAGAAGAAACAATTTTTTTCTTCAAATTAATAGACGTCCCAATTTTCATTTGAAAATCTGAATTTCTCATTTTAGTCAAGGAAACAAAATTGCGCTCTGAGCTGGCGCGAAATAAAGATACTCGAAACACAGAAAATAGGTTAGGTTAGGAAGGGAAACATAAAACAGTAGGTATTTGAATTTTGGCATTTTATTAGAACATACATACAGATTAAGTAGGTAGACCTCACCAATGAAGTCGATACAAATCATCAAAAGGGATGCAAATAGCCTCTGCCTCATGGTAAAGGGACTATTGTTCATTTATAAAGGTCTGCGATCAGAATACATTGGCAGTTAAATAAAACAGTAATTATTTGGGGCTATTTATATCCCTCAGTGACACACTATACGACCAAACCGGCAGTGGGTTAGACACAACCTACAACATGTTTTGTTTCAGGAACATTTGCACGTTCACGTGGTCTTCTGAAAGTTGGAGTCGCCTCTTGTTGAGCAACCAGCCGAGGCTGGAGTACACTCGTTCCGACTGGGTGGAAGTGGCGGGCACACACAAGTACTTCCTTGCGAGACGTGCCAAGTTTGGATACTTTAGCTTGCGTTCTCTCCACCAGGAAAGAACGTCTTCCTCGTCTCTGGAAATCTCAGACTCAGCTCGATAATTTCGAACCTCCCGATCAATCTCTTCCATATCATTATCATCTTCGTCTTCGGACGATGATTCTGACCACTCCAGTCCCATCTTCCTTTTCTTGATCACGGGTTCACTCGTGGCAGGTTTTTCCGGGGAGGAATGTTTGGCCTTGTGGAGATCCTTGGCCTCCCTTGCTTCCTGAGCCAATTCCTTGTACACCGAGTCCCACTTGGACTTGTCTGAGATGACCTTCATCTTGAGAAACCTCGGATCAAGAGCGGTAGCCTTCGTCAGGAACGGAATGTTAACATTTTTCTGGGTTCTTTCTTTGAAGTCCTTCATAATCACGTCCTTCATGTTGGAGATGTACACTGCGTCCTCCTCGCTGGCCTCCAGCTGTTTCTCAATCGACTTCATGACTGGCATGGCGACTGAGGCTGTTACAAATTTGTTTCCTCCCAGGGTCGTAGAGTACATGTCAAACGTGGTCAAAAATGAGTTAAGCTGCTGTATTTTCTTCATGTCAGCTCGCGTGAGTTGAAAGTCCTTGAGCTTCTCTTTGGTCTTGAAATTGTACTTCTGGAGAGCCATGTTGATGGCCTTAGCGTTCATGAAGCCCTCCAGCTCATCCCCGAGAAACATTGAGGTAGAGGTGTCCTTCTCGACCTTCTCGTCGTCCAAGATCGACGAGGTAGACGCTCAGGGTACTCCCCATCTGTTGACGACATCCGGAACGAGGGGTTTTTTCTTTATCCCCAGATGTTTCTGAGCCTCCTCCAAACCATATTTGACGACGTATGACTTGTGCCTGGCAATAATCTTCCTCTGCTTTAGGACGATGTTATTGACCGCCTTCTCTTTGGTGAGCCCCTCCGTCAGGCTGGAGTGGAGGATATGTTGGAAACAGCCATTCCTCTCATTGTCTTTGAACGCGGCGCGCATCTTGTTCTCGTTGTCAGTGGTAGTCAGGACGACTTTGTCCTTCACACCAAATTCTTCGGTGATCTTTTCCGTATTCTTTCGATAGTTGACGGCGGTATGTGACTCCTTTACCTCTTTCACGCCCAGCGTGAAATATTTCATCTGGAAGTCATCGGTGATCCCGTGCACCCCGGTCTCCTGGAAACTGCGTGCGTTGCTTGAGCTTCCACCATCAGTAGTAGTGGCCACGAGCTCCAACTGCTTCAGTTCCTCCTTGACCCGAGCCGACTCCTTGGCGTACATGTCGTCTATGTATTTTGTGATGGTTATCTCACAGGGCACGTCATACTCCGGACAAGCTAGAGCCATCACACTGATGAAACCGTCGTCACCGACGATGGCGGCTGACCTGGTGTCTTTAACACACCACTTGGCTATCGCTGAGGTCATGGACTTCCACTTATCGGAATTTTTATTCCATTTGACCACCTTTTTTATTTGGGGAAGAAGCTCTTTATTGAGTTCTT
>JAOTOM010004302.1:5000-10000 GCA_034440615.1 Ashinkailepas kermadecensis | reverse complement strand
CTCTCTCTCTCTCTCTCTCTCTCTCTCTCTCTCTCTCTCTCTCTCTCTCTCTCTCTCTCTCTCTCTCTCTCTCTCTCTCGCGATCTGGATCGGCCGCTGATGAAGTGTTGCTAACACTGATGTCCTGATGGGGGAAAACAACATGTTGGGGATCATAGTACACGTACGCATTTGGTAAATGGTACACAACACCATAGGCATAAAGCGAAGCGTGGCGCTGGCCTGTGAAGAGTGGATCCTACGGACGCTTGCGAATGATCTGACCTAACTGATCTTGACATGACCTGACCTGCTGTCAGGACGCCCTCCGGGAGAGTTCCTTCTTCCCACACGAGGAACGTCTCGAGCACGGCGACGTGGAGGCAGCCATCGCGGCATCGGACCGCATCATCGAGGGCGACGTGCGCACGGGAGGTCAGGAGCACTTCTACCTGGAGACGTTCGGCTGCTTCATTATCCCGAGCGAAGATGGCGAGCTGCTGGTGCACTCCTCGACGCAAGATCTTACTGATACGCAGGTGCACCGCTGGGATACGCGGGTGTTTGTCTGTTTTCTTCAAATCACATGATTTGACTTTGATTGTGCGCCAACCAACAGCCAACAACCAACATAGCATCATATGTGGGGAAAGTTCACAAGCACGTCAGAACCCTTGGAGCTAATTTGTTTATTTTGTATTGTTTATTGTCCACAATCTCCAACAGCACATTGTGCCCTTTACAGGAGAAGTCATTAGCTAACAAAAAACAAACAGAACAGGTGAACAGTTTTCAGTTCAAACAGGCAAACGGCTGTCAGAACTGCATCAATGCCCGATGGCTACGCGGCTCGGATGTGAGCGTGTGACGCAGCACAATATCTAACCACCTGTGTCTTAAATGCATTTAGCGGGTTCATGAAAATGTCCGCACTTGGTGTCATCACTAAAAATGTGTTCGTTTCTCTTAATAATCTGTTAAATAAGCCACACCTAATGGTTTCTACACGTGCATAAGGTACATGAAATAAAACAGGTTGCCTATTTCTCCTGACTGGGACACATAATCCAAAGTTCTGCAATAACACTGATGAGTCCGTCCTGCCACATAAAACGTTTCGTAAGAACATGATGTCGGATTGTACGCGACGAGTGGACACAGACGTCATGTTATAAAAGCGAAGAAGGTCCTGATATTGCAGAAATTCCGGTCGAGGTGAGGGACTACAGTGTTGAGCAAGCTACATTAACAATTTATGTTTTACTCTATCAATCCTGGTCAGATGTGTTGTGGCTACGCCTGCCCAGATGACGGAGCAATACTCAAGGCGAGACCTAATGTTCGCGTTATATGCCGCCAACAGAGCAATTTTCGAGACTTTGCTACCAGGAACCCCTGCTTGCATTGATCTAATAAACAGTCCGAGAGCTCGGTTCGCAGATGACACAGTTTTTGCCACATGTTGTGCGAATGTCACTTTGCTGTCCAGGTACACACCCAGGTCTCGCATCACAGTCTCACGCTGCAGCGTTGTATCGTGTATCTTATATTCGAAGCGCACAGGAGTACGACGGAGAGTCATTGTGAATGACCTACAATTCAGAGGGTTCAAGGATAGCATCCATTCTGCGGACCACTTGCAGAGGGAATCAACATCCCTCTGCAGGCGGGTCGCGTCGTCCACAGACGCTACCCTCTTAAACATTTTGACGTCATCAGCAAACATCAGACATTCCGAGTCAATCCTGGATGGCAGGTCGTTCACAAACAGGGCAAATAACAGAGGGGCCAGCAAGCTCCCTTCCGGTACACCGGAAGTGACATCAGCCCAGTCCGAGACCGCCCCGTTGACTATCACCCGCTGCCGGCGACCAGTCAGGTATGAGCGAATCAGAGAGATAATTTTGTCCGAAACATGATATGCATTTTCGAGCTTGTATAGTAACAGCTTATGGTTGACACTTTGGAAAGCCGAAGAGTAGTCCGTATAGATTGCATCTGTATGGTAACCAGCAGCGATCGAATCCCAGGCGTGTCTCAAGAAAACTGCCAGGTTTGAAGCACATGACCTTTTTGGAATAAAGCCGAGCTGGGTGTCAGTCAGTACCGGCAAAATGTGAGCACTCAAAACATTGTAAATGCTTTTTTTTCTCTAAAATCTTGCCACACAGGCAAAGAAGTGAAACGGCTCGGCAGTTCGTCGGATTTTTCCGGTTGCCTTTCTTATATATTGGTGTGATGTTTGCCATTTTCCACCGGTTCGGAAATTTTCCCTGCCTGATGGAAAGGATACAAATTTTGTACAGCGGAACGCATAATTGGTCAGCACACTCTCGGAGGATTCGGGCGCTGATATTATCTGGTCCGCATGCTTTGTGCGGGTCAAGTCCAATGAGAATCGTGTGTATTTGTTCTAATGAGGACCGAAAGTCTGTGAGATTTAGACAATCTGTAGTCCTGTAATGGTGGGTACTGAGCTACATCCCGTGTTGTGAACTTGGCTGAAAAGACTCTGTTAAGCAGGTTGGCGCGTCCAACGTCATCACTGATTAACGTGTTTCCGTCTAGCAGAGACGGAACTGAACCACTCCTTTTAAAACAATTCAAAAATGACCAGTATCGCTTTGGGTTCGTCTTAAAATTCTCCACTAGTCCCCTCAGATAACTGCAGTAGCTGCGTCCGATCAGACGTTTGAAAGGGTCGCGTTGGTCTGTAAAATCGCGTCAAATGACACTGTCACTCGGGTGTCTTTTCATTCGACGATGTGCACATTCCTTCGCGGCCAATGCGCGCCTGGCCTCACCGTCAAACCAGGGCGAGAGTCTACGGCGAGGAGTCACGACTGGAACATGATCACGAATAGCAGCTTCGATTAACGAGTAAAACATCTCAACAGCATTGTCAACATCTAAGCCATCCAGCACGTTCCACGGTAAAAGTTCCAAACAGCGTCGTAATGAATCAAAATCTGCTCTCTTGTAGTTATAGGCAGTCGATCTTGACAGAGCTGGAGGTGATGGCCTCGGCAGAAGGAACTTAACCTGGATCTCGTCATGGTCCGAGTCTATGATTCCCTTCCGAACGAAGGTCTCTGCTGCGATGTCGATAGTGAGCACGAAGTCTAAAATGTTGTTGGCTCTTGTAGCTTGAGTGACGTATTGTCGCAGGCCGTGGAAATCGCACGCTTCCAGAAAGCAGTTGGCTCTGGCCGTCGGTCTAAGCCGTACCGGGTTGGCCCAATTGGACGCAGACGGTACCCAGCCAAACACAGGAATGTTTAAGTCGCCCAGGACTATCAGCCGGCGTCCGGGTGGGAGCTCGCCTAAATGCCGAAAAATTTGCGTAATGGTGTCGTCGTCGTCCGGTGGCCTGTAGCACACAGCCACCGTCACTGCCGGATTGCCGAGGTCCACCAGCAACAACTCGGCGTCCGGCACCACCAGCAGACGCCGGGTCGGTAGCAGGGCGGCACGAACTGCACATGCCACACCCCCACCGACACACCCATACGTTCAGTCCCTGCGGAACCAGGTGTGTTTAGGCAAGAAAGCCTGCAGCTCGGAATCCGACACCGAATCGTCCAGCCACGTTTCAGTGTACGCTATGATGTCATACCGGTCGTGCTCTGCCGCGGCCGCCCGAAGCTGTCCCAGCTTTCCACGGATGCTGCGGCAGTTCTATAGGATCGCAGTTATTTCGGACGCTGCACTCCCTAGGTGACCCCGCTGGTCGGGCCCGACAGCTGGCGTCGACCGGTCGAGGCCTGGACCCGGGTTCAGCGATTTTCAATTAAATAATTCGTCACGGACGGGTGTGATCCATACAATCCCCGTTCACAATATATACGTTGAAAAGACGTGATTTCGAAAGATATATTTTGCAAGATACGTTTTTCCAAGACCTGTTAGCAGAAGAAAAGGCTAGGAGGATTTACTGATGGAGCCAAATGTTTATGAGAGTGACTTAGAACTGTATATCCCTATGAGATGTAACTTGAGAAGGAAATGTCCATAATGCCTACATATATAGTGCTGTTATTTCTAAAAATATACTTCTATGTGAACATTTTCCGCAGATATGTTTAATGAATGAAACGGTCGCAAGATCTGCTCATGTAGCCCCAATGTTCATAAGATATATTGCTGTTTGAACATGTTCACACAATCTACGTGTAGAAATTACAATAATATCTAGTAAAATGAAATGTTCATAAGATGCCCCATCAGATGAACGTGCTCATGAGACCTACTCACAAGTCTTACTGTCTCCTTCAGCGATCATTATCGGGGATTTATGGACGATGGTCGCTCGGTGAAAGTGCTATAAAAATGCTCCAGTTTTCTTTTGTGTGTGTTCGTTTTGTGTGAGTTCACTGACTATTGCGCATGCTGCGCTCAAACGACTGAACTGATTTCAGTATAATTTTTACACTCGGCGCATTGCCTCGACGGACAGACGGTGGTTGAAATTGTGGCCGACCCGGCGACGTATGCACGTGCCACGGCCATCACAGGGGATGCTATAGAAGAGTGTTTGTCCAAGCAGTAATCCAAATGACCTGGCCCTGGAATGTGCCATGTATTGACAACATGGATCCGATGATGATTTCTGCTCCTTTTGGGTCCAGGACGGACCAGGATTCATGGCGCACCCAGAAGGTGCGAGTAAGAGTTGTGTCGAGAGCATTTTTCGGGTTTGAACGGCATAGGGTATGGCTGCCAAACTTGACATGCGCCTGTCATGTTTGTCAGGGCATTGCAGGCTATCAGGTCATGACGTATTTATTATGATGGGTGCAGGGACAAGAGCGTGATGCTCGTTGCACCCGCCGACCTTCTTCACTCCTCTCAGATATGACCGGTATATAGCCGATACGAAATGTCACACAGGTTTATAATTACTCGAAACGCCGTGCCTCTCGGAAAACGCGACCCCTCTGACAGCTAGCATCCGGACAGAATGCGCCCTGTGGACATCACACAACTGTTTGAACGGGTTACCGTCGTGGTCATAGCGCATC
>JAOTOM010004301.1:257500-260826 GCA_034440615.1 Ashinkailepas kermadecensis | reverse complement strand
TAAAGACCTTAAAATCCTCCGCAAATTTCAGAAACCTTACTGCTTAGAAGCCACTTGCAATGTTATTTGCAAATATAATGAACAATGGTGGCCCCAGTACTAACCCCTGGGAGACTCCACTTAGAGCATTTTGCCATGATGACTTTTGTACCATTTAACATCACTCTCTGCTGTCTATCTGAAACCTACAACTCTATCCATTTTAGATGCTACCTGGCAATACCATGGATCTGAAGCTGTATCATTAACCGTTTATGGGGTACCTTATCAAAGGCCTCACTAAAGTCACGATATGCTACATCAACCTGATTTCCCTTGATCAAATTGTTCTTGTAGCGAAATTCAAAAGTTCAAGAGATTCGTGAGACGATCACCCTTTTCGAAACCCATGTTATATCTGAATCAATATGTTCCTTCCAGAAAACTAACTATTAAATCCTTGATAATTGATTTAAGTACCTTGCAGACTATGGATGTGAGGCTTACTGGCCTATAGCTTCAACTTTCCTCCTTCTCCTCTCTTGAAAATAGGAACAACATTTGCCATTTTCCAATCTGTTGGGAATTCATTTTGTGAAACTGATCTACGAAATATTATACTAAGTGGAATTGCCAGTTCCTTTTCAGCTTCCCGCAATACCCTCAGCATAAATTTCATCAGGTCCTGCTGCCTTGCTTGGTTTTATTTTCCTGATATGATTGAAAACAACATCACTATCAATGAAATCAACATCGTTTATCCGATCACCTGTCACTGAACTGTGGTGTACGGTTGACAGATTAGTCATATCTTCCAGTGTAAACATTGATTTAAATTGCTTGCTCAGCTCCTCAACCATCTCACCATCCTCACGCATTCCTTATTCTGGTGACTTTAATCTAAAAGGATATCAAAATGTTGGTGTTGGCTCCCCATCATGTAAAATGTTTAGGAAATGCCTTAAAGAAAACCTGTTCTAACACCAGTTTGTAACGGAACCAACTAGGCAGGGGTCATTCTTGGACTTTGTCTTCTCAGATTTTGAAGATTATGCAGCACTGCACTGAACATTGTTAATAATATTGTCAGAATAACCTTCGACCTTTTACTCATAATAACTGAAAGATAAATGAGTCCAAATTGAACTGTATATTTCGACGTGTCTTTTTCAACATTTGAGCAACACGTATGATTACCTAAACCGGTTGCATCAACAATTTCCATATGGCATGCCAAGGGGATCCATTGCCTTTACGGTTGATGTAGCCAACCTTACGGTAACATACCCATTGATGAGGCCATAGCATCAACAGTAAACATGATCCGGAAACATGTAGATAGGATAAATTTGTTTGGTCTTACGGTAAACGACATCCAGAAGCTACTCGAACACTGTCTGAAAAATAACTTTGTGCGATTTGGTGAACGCTTCTTCAAAAAGTCGCATGGGATTGCAATGGGTAGTCGGATTGCCCCACCCATTGCCATCATTTGTATGGACGCAGTAGAATCACTACTTCTGAGCTCACCAGACCAACAACCGGTGACGTACATGAGGTACATCGACGATATCATTGGTATTTTTACATTTGGATCGCAGGCTTTGGACGGGTTTCTCAAACGCATTAACAGTTTCCATCCATCCTTGAAATTTAGCTGTGAAAGAACCGATCAGTCGCCTTCCGGGCAAATACCTTCTTGGATACCCTACTGACAGTGCAAAGCACAGGGTAGCTTCCACACATAATTATACGTTAAACCGAAGGCTACAAATATCATCCTCCCTTACTCGTCGGCTCACCCAATAGAGACGAAAAGATCTGTTTTGTACTCACAAATGCTTAGGGCTTATCGACTAGGATCAACTCGAACTGGACGGGAAAGGGGAATGGCTAAAATAGAGCGCCTCTTTCTAGACAATGGCTATCCACATAGACTGATTCAACGCACTAAATTTCAAGTACAGTCTAAACACGGTTCGCAAAGTATCTCAAACCCTGGTAGAAAATTAGTGCAAAGCAGACAAAAATGATAGACTAACCTACATTTCTTTACCTTTCGTAGACGACACGCTAACCAGAAGAGTTCATTCCGTCGTAAAATCATAGGGCTTGCCCTTGAGAGTTGCATGGCAGTGTGGGAGTACGCTCGGTGACATCGTCACCAGGTCTGCCCTGTGCCCTCCGCCATGTCCGGGGGACAGAGCCACTGCCACACGTGTCATGCAGGCTTAGAAGGAAAGTGCCATTTAAAAATGCCGTATATGTCATAACGTGCATACTATGTCAACAGGGAAATATGAAAACAACGTACATTGGAGAGACCAAACGCAGCGTCAGGGAGCGCTTCCACGAACACTTAAGAGACGCCAAAAATAGGACACCAAACACACCATTAGGAGACCACACACGCCACAGTCACATGGAGACACCCATAACCTCAGCTTCTTTCAGGATATAAATGTTAAGCACCTGTAAAGACGTTGCGGGAGCTAAAAATAGTTGAATCACTGGAAATTAGAAATCGTAGACCAGCACTTAACACACAGACATCTTCTTGGCTCTGTTGCCACCGGTCCCATACCGCACTACACCGTCAGCACCAAACACCGATGTACAGACACCAGAAACACAGACTACAGAGCACATCAAAACACATAACTACACGTTAAGATCGCGTTTGTCGTAGCCGATGGGTATTATTCAGCGCAGTGGAGTGAGTAAGTATATGATGTGACAAATGTTTTCTGTTTCTTTATATAGTACCCATGTTCAGCACATAGTGTTTTTAAATATTAACATATTATGTATTAAAAAAATCAGGTCATGTCAATCGGATTCCACTGGCTGTGAGATCGTTAATTTATAGAGTGCATGCTGTGACACGCTCCACGTCATTTTGTACTTGTTTTCTCACCCTCAAACTGTCACTGTTGAAAAAGACACGACGTCGAAATATACACTTCAATTTGGACTCATTTATCTTCCAGTTATTATGAGTAAAAGGTGGAGGGTTATTCTGACAATATTCTCAGATTTTGGTGATTTAGTTCAAGACTTGACTGTAGGAGAAACTCTCCGAAGAAGTGACCATAACATAGTGAGATTCAAGGCACAAGTAGAGGCATAATCAAGGATAATTTGGCAAAAGTTCCAAAATTTTAACAGGGCCGCCCTAGACTGCATGAAAGCGACTTAAGTGCCATAGAATGGGAAGAAGAAGTCTCCAATTTAAACGCCTGTGAAATGTGCGAAAAGTTCAAATCATACTTGAGGGAAATCAGATTAGACATGTCCCCTAAAAGCAAAGGTGCAAAAGAAGGGTAGGGAAGCCAGCATGGCTTACG